>RJWM01001737.1:0-84808 GCA_004363535.1 Dasyprocta punctata
GGAGGCTGAGGCAGGAGGATTGTTGTGAGTTTGAGACCAGTCTGGGCTACAAAGTAAGCTTAAGGCCAGCCTGAATTGCATAGTGAGACCCTGTCTTAAAAAAAGACCAAAAAAAAAAAGTTTCTCATACTATGGAAAAGGAACTTCAAATCAGCAGTATAACCATAGGAAAGTTGGCAAATGATAAATTTATGTTCTTTTCTTATATGTGTGTAGTAAGTGTATATTGTGTCTAGATGTATACCTGTGCTTGTAAACTGTTTACATGGTACCAAATTAATTTTAAAAGTTTCCATTCAGAAAACAAAACTTCATTGGCTTTTTAGTTCACCTGACATAAACAAATGTTTAAAAAATGAAATAAAGTGTCCACAGAAGTATTAAAATATATTTTGCCTGTGTTGGCCAGTCAGGATTATATTTTCGACATTTGAGACTTTAAGTATAAAACAGTTACAGAGGTTTTTGCAAAAGAAATAATTCAGAAATTGACTTGTGCTTTTCAGATTTCTTATGTTTTGTGAGCAACATGAGGTAACTATCAAACATCAAATTAGATGAATTGTATGAGTAAAACATCTGAACTGTTTATAATTACATTAAAATAATAAAAGCAAAATATAAATCCATGTACTCTTGGCTGCTTAAAACATATAAAGGAATGGAGCATACAGACCCGAGTGGCTATTAATAGTAACACAAGTCAGTGGTAAAAGTGGAATGAGGACTCCTGTGTTTTGAATCCCTGATCATTCATTTCCTTTTCTTCTCTAGCAACATGTTACTTTATTGATCTTACTCCTTTAATTCTACTATCAAGCAACTTGGGTTGAGAAGGTGAAAGGTTGTGTGGACTTTGTCCTAATGTAACACTGCACTCTCAAAATGAAGTGTATATGCAAAGCATATACAGTTACTTTTAAAGATTAAGAATTACTATTCCAAAATAGGTCAGTTTTTATTTTATTATTGAATCTCAGCAATAACAGTTGGAGCTAATGTGTACCAACACATTTTCTCATTAAAGAACTACTGAGCAACATTGGGATCAATAACATTTACTGAATAAATTGTCAAGTTGAATTGTTCACTGTCCTATTATTATTTACCTGCTCCTGTGACATACTGTGTAATTCTTTGGAAAGTATTATCACTTTTATGTGCTGGGGATAAGGTTTAACTAAGAGTTGACAGGCTCAATATAAGACGTCCGGTTTAAATTTTAACTTTAGATAAACAATCTAAAGTTAGTGGGACTTACTAGCTAAAATTGGCATCTCAAGGTTATTTGTCATGCAAAAATACTCCTGGATGTCCTAATTTGCTTTCCCACAGGAAGCTCTTCATTGCTTGATTATTGTAGCTGCGATTGCTTTTTATTATGTGTTAGTGAATCTTCAGACCGTTACTGTGGGTTAGTTGCTAATGCTGGCAATTTATTTGACCTGTTAACAGATTAGTGATCCAGGCATAGCAGAGCCCTTCCCCAAAGCCTTTTGAGAATCAGGGTGCCAACCCTGAAATACCTTTTTTGCTAACCTATTCAAACACATATCTCCGTTTGATAAACATAAAATGTTATGTCCCTGAACTCCATTGCAAATGTTATTTTCTGTAGCTTCTTTATGAAAATTTTATCTTTTTCATTTTACAAATATAAAATTATATTATGATAGTGAACATGCTTTTTCAAGCTACATTCTATACAACATTACTCAGAGATTGTGAAATGTACCTCTAATGACCGAGGCCCCTGGTTGAAAATCATTGGTCTATGGAATGCCGTAACTAATCTGCAAAAGTCAAGTATTCAGTCACCCTATTCATTTTTTATTTTTTCCACAATATTTTTCCTAAATCAGTGTTTCTTAATGAGTGACTTCAATGAAGGTTAAAAAATGATTAAAATAGTTATTTAGTTTTAGAAAATATGGGCTTCCTATTTTATTGTAGTGATAAAAATTTTCAGTTTGGAAACCACTCATCTACACAAAAACATAAAAATGGTTTGCTGTTAAAAAAAACCTATAAACTTCCATTTTCTCTCTAAAATGACTAGTTATTTGAACCTTTTATAGGTAAGCAGATTATTCTTTTTTTTTTTTTTTAATCTTTTTGAGACAGGGTCTTGCTGTGCAGTTCAGGCTAGCCTTGGGCTCACTTTGTAGCCCAGTCTGGTCCCTTGAACTTGTAAAGGATTCTCCTGCCTCAGCCCCCCAAGTGCTAGGATTATATGAGTGCACCACCATGCCCCATTTTTAAGCAGATTATTCTTTAATGATTGCAATGTTGTTGTCCACAATCGTAGCATTATATTTTTTTCCTTCTGGTTTCATTTACACTTTCAACATGGAGATGCCATTAATTTATTCCCCTTTTGCAGCAGATAGATATGAAAATTTAGGATGAAGAAATGCTTGATCATTCTGTTCGAGGATAAGATTACAACTTTTATTGTAAACCACAGTTTATTTGAATTAGTTTTAAAACCTACATTATTTTGCATTTCTGTTCTTCGAGTGTCTATGCATAGATGAACTATTAGATTTAAAAGTGTAAGTTTTTGTTGAAAGATGGCTATATAAGGCAAACATAGCCCTAGGAAAGAATTTTAAATATATGTGTCAATTCTCCTTATATATGTGTATTTTATTTCACACAAGTGATAGGTTTAGCATTATGCAAAGAAATACTTAACAAAAATATTTTGTATCATATCATCCAATTATAGATTAAGCTTGCTTAGCTATAGCAGTCCAAGGTTCACACATATAATCTGGTTAGACTGTTGCTTGCCAATTAACTAGGATTTATTGATTTTTTTCAAGTTGGAGAATGCAATGACTCAGAAATCTTTACACTTTGATTTAATCAACCTAAAATAAATACCAAACTTAAAGGTGTTTCTGAGTTTATCAAAAAAAGTCACTGAAGGAAGGACTATCATTTATTATTGTTGCACTTCTGGGCTCCCTAAATGAAGGAAAAGACAGCTTACTGAAACTTTTTGGTAAAAGAAGTATGAAAACACCTTTTTACTATTTAGTTAAACGTTGAATATTAGTGCTCCATGTTAACAAAAGGCAGAAATGAATGGTCAATCAGGATATTTCTTGGTTGCTGTAATACATTATCAATTCTTTGAGGTTATTGCAGAGTAGAGTGTTAAGCATTGATTATTATTAAAATTAAATACTAAGATATTTATCAGACTCACTCTAAAATGCATGCTCTGTTTTAAAATTTTGGCAGCAATAAAATTTAGATAAAATGTCAAAATTTTTATCATAAAGCAGTCATTTTGTTGTCATTTATGATTGTCTAACACATTTGTGTGGACCCCTTGATTTTTGAGACAATTTAGTGTTTAGTTTATCCTCGTAGATCATCTAAAAGGTTTCAGAGCTACTTTGGAGATGAGCACAAAGAGATGAAGGAATAAGGAGCTTTATAAAGAACATTTAGAAAGCTTTTTTTCTCAGGCAGTATTAGATTGAATAGTAGATATTGGATGGTTTGGGGCTCTGTTCCCCTGTAGGTAAAACTAATCATAGAGAAACTGAAATGTGGCTTAACTGGGCAGTTGATCTACATAATACCCAGCATTTAGGTATATGAAAACATCTTGTTAATAAAGAAAGCAAAAATGCTGAGTTAGTCAACTAGATACTGAATGACCTAAATTAATATCATTGAATTGAATTGATATTATGTACATACATAGTTGTTCTTTAGCTATATCAGTGTTTTGGTGCTTCCTTCCTTTAGTTTTTACTTAAATTGCTTTTAGGGATAACAAAGGATTATTTACTATAAATACATCACTTTCCTGATGAAGAATGACCTTTTTAAAAATTTTATACTATTCTACAAATATCTAAGTGATTGCCAATTAAATAAAATACATTGAGATGTATTAAAGAAAATACTTTAATTATTAGAATCTGCAAAACTGACTCTGGAATGGTGTTACAATGAAGTTATTCAATTATATGATTCTTTTATATTAAATTATAGCAATAAATATATTTAATTTGAATGTCTTCTTTTTTTTTTTTTTTGAGACATGGTCAATAATTTAAGCTAGCCTTGAATTCACTACATAGCCTGGGCTGGCTTTAAACTTGCAGCAATCCTCCTTCCTCAGTTTCCTGAGTGCTGGTATTTCAGGTGTGTGCCACCATGCTGGATTAAATGTCCTCTTCATTATATTAATATTGTAAGGAGTCAATTCATTTCTAGGTTGACAGTCTTTATTTTATCTTTTGCAAATGTGCAGAGATTCGTTCTTAATTTCTATCAATGGAATATTACCCTATTTTCCTTTAGAAGTTTTAGAACTTGTAAATTCTAGATTTTTCAGTGGAATGTTTAACAACAAAAAGTGTTGAACACACACACAGACACACACACACACCAGCAGCAATAAATAATCAGCAGCAACAATAATCAGCTTGTCAATGGTTTTATACATTACAGAAATATTGCATATTTACTATAGGGGCTCATGGAGATTGTCAGTGCATCTAAATTTATTAGAGTCACTAAGAGAATTTTTAGAAAAATAACACTGTTTATTTACCGGGGGGTTTCCCAAACTAATTTGACCATAGTGCTCTGTGTGGGCAATGTGTGTACTGTACATATTAGCACCCTGAGAAAGACCCATTATTTGAAACCCACTTTGACTAATGTAGGTCTCATCTAATTTCTTTTAGTATTTTGTTACACTGAATTTTGAACAGCAACTTAATTTTCTACAAAAAACATAAAGCTAAAAGGGAGAAGACTTGTCATTTCTATATTCCTAGTGCTTAGCACAATATCTGACACAGCAAAAGCACATCTTTACTGTGTAAATAAATCAGAGAGAAAAACTCTGATATCTGCGATATATTTTAAAGCACACAAGCAAAATATAAATGAAGCGAATTCAACAAAATGTTAATAATATTCAATCTAGGTGATAGGCATGTGGATATTTATTATATTATTCTCTCCATTTTTATGAATGTTGGAAATTTTCATAATACAAAGTTTTAAAAATTCAACAAATATGCTTTTTGCATATTAAGTGGCAATTACTAATTCAGACATGTTTTGCAATGATTTTCAAAGCAGCTGATCTGATTACAGTGAAACGTGACATTTTGCCATCTTGTTCTTTCTTTCTTTTTTTTTTTTTTTTTTTTTTTTTTTTTTTTTTTTTTTTTTTTTTTTTTTTTTTTTTTTTTTTTTTTTTTTTTTTTTTTTTGCGGCACCGGGGATCAAACTCACAACCTTGCGCCTGCCAGACAGGCGCTTAAGCCACTGAGCCAAACTCCCGGTGCCAGTTTTTTGAGGCAGGGTCACACTATGTAGCTCAGGCCGGCCTTGCACTCGCATTGTAGCCCAAGCCAGCCTCGAACTCACAACGCTCCGCCTACCTCAGCCTCCGAGTGCCATCTTGTTCTTTCTAACCAAGGGAAGACATTTATCGGACTGTCATGTCTGGTTAGGGTGGTCACATCAAACTTTCCATCTATATAAAACCCAGTGTCTGAAATGAGCTTCGAACTTAAATTCCAGTGCTCATTGTGACTATACTCTAGTATAGTACTGTCCAAAATATATTCCATGGGCTAGCAGCAACAACATTCCTGGGAATTTGCTTGAGCTATAAATCCACAGTCCTCAAACCAGATTTACTGAATCAGAAACTCTGGTGGTGTCCAGTGAAGTATTTTGTAACAAATCCTCTGAATGATTTTTTTTCAATAATGGGGGTTGAATCATGGTCTTTGAACATGCTAGGCAAATGTTCTATCATTGAGCTGCATCCCTGCCTTTTTATGGTTTTTGAGACTGGGTCTGGCTAAGTTGCCAGAGCTGGGCTGAAAGCTGTGATCCTCCTGCCTCAGCCTCCCATCCCACAGTACAAGGATTACAGGTTGGCGCCTCTATGTCTGGTCCCCATATAATATTGTTCAGGGTTGAGAATCACTTCTGAAACCTATTGTGTTGGTCCATAACACAGGAATGAAATTCAATATGAAAACACACCTACCTATAGCATTGTGTTATCATAGAAGGTATAAATTCTCTGTTACCTCAAAACTGGGAAACTGCTAACTGGGATTCTATCATTGGTTGACTGAACATATTTTTCTGTCTTTAGAGCATTGTTTACACAGGTTGTGTAGACTGACACATGGCCTGATAATGTGTGTAACATCTTAATGACCTGAGAGACTGGAAGCATGCCACATGGCCCTATCCACACAAGCTATGCTTACTGATGGAATGAAAGTTTTCGTTGTGCAGGTATATTTAGATATATCGTTCCAGTTGGGTTTTTTTTTTAAAACAGAAAAAATTAAGAGATTAAATAAAATATAATTTCAAAATAGGCCAATAGAAAAGTAACAATAATTGATGCATTGCATATTGTTATATTCACAGTAGTTGCTTAGAGTATAGGATACAAACATGACACGTTGTCCAGAAAATTATTAGCACGAAACTTTCCCCTCAATGAATCCAGAGAAACAAGCTGCATGACTATTTTTTGTTATGACTGCCATATTATTTTCAAAAGAACAGTTGTTTCTGATGGCTTATTATTTTGCTTTTGTGACAAGGGTATTCTCTAGTGGCATTTGCTTATCTTAGATGACAGCGTATCTCCATGCCTGCAGCATACATAAGACTACAAAAGTTATTGGATCATAGCATTTGTCTCTGTTGCCATTTAACTAGAATTTGGTCACTGAAGTGAAAAAAGGGCCTCTCAGTTTTGGTAAAAAGCAAACGTAATGTATAGTCATCAGGACAGGGCTTCCAAAAGTTATAAAGGAACCCATCAGCTCTTCCCTCTTGGGGTTTTATGATAAAGATATCTAGCACACCTTTAAAATAAAATCCTTAATCAAGGTTCTTCAGAGGAATTTATAAAGCTCTGAGCTGTTGTATTGACTTACTGATTTACAGAAGATGATAATTATATTTCTACAAGTGGAAACTGATGAGGAAATGAAAATTTGACAAACTTTCCCTAATTGAATACTTGGCATTATATATGCGTTCTAAATTCAAAATAATACATTCCTCCATTCTCACATTTTTTAACTGAAGAAGTCCATTTTGTTGATAATATTTCACTTTTTATACTAACACTTGGTAAAAAGTTTCCCTAATATTAATGGAAACATAAGATCACACTCACAGCATCACAGATAATTTCCCCATTCTTTTCCCACTTAGGTCGTTCAACAAAAAATGATAGAAGCTTTTGTCCTGCAGAGACTGTGGCTAGTTTTAACCCACACAGCTATCGTGTGCCGTTCGCTGCCTCTATCCTGGTAACAAACCCAGTGTATGTTCTCAAATTTGTACTTTGAATCAGTATTACAACAGGTTTTGCCACTTGCAATGTTTCCTTTCATGCTTATTTTCAATTTATTTAATCATGGAGCAATAAATGGCTAAGAAAAAAATTCCATTCTCATTTAACCAATTTCATGAGACAATTGAGGGTTAAGGCAATATAAGAAGCAAGGAGTAAATACCAGAGAGCTCTGGATTTTGTAAAGGCAGCACCCATTCCTGGGTCTTTATCTGAAGATTGCTACAGGAGAGTCTAGTGAGGAAGAAAAGCTGAGCAATCAAGTCTTATGAGGTGGTCCTTTTTCTTATTTTGTATTATTTTCATCTAAATTTATGTGAAACATGCACTGCAACCCAATTGCCAAGGGCTTGATTGTGTTTGTCAAATATGTAGCATGAATGTTGAACCTATTTTGGTTTGGGCCCTCTGGGCAAGAAAGTGAGTTTTCAATGAAAAACACGTTAATGGAAAGTTTGTAATGAACTAGGATAAGGTTCATGGGTACCAGGATGATTTTGAGCTTCGGATAAAACCAGAGCTTTGGATAAAACCGGAAGGACTACAATTAACTCAATTGGTAAGAAACTGGATTAGAGGGCAGGACTGATTGAAAGACTTTATGGATACCATTTATGGACTCTTCTGTTGGCCCCTGATGTGGTCCACATAAGATATTTGAAACATACCAAATTTACACCTTGATTAAACAGATATTTATGGAGCACTTTGTTCTCTAAAGGAGACAGACATTATATAGCAAATATTATATAACAATAGACACAACGTTAATGCCAGGACAGGATGCTATAGAAGTCTAGTTAGGAAGCACTACAACAGAAGTCCTTGTTCATTAATTAAAGAAAGGTGTACTATATGCCTCCTATACTCCAAACACTAGTTACAGAAAATGCAAAGGTGAATGAAAAGAAATATGTGATCCTTGCCTCCCTAGAGCTTATAGTCAAGGGAAGAAAAAACCCAAAGTCAATACAGTCATTGAAATATCATAGAAACTAATGAAAGGAGATAAGGCATCATCTTTTTATCTGACTTGACTGTGTGTGCATGTGTGTGACACATCCTAGTCAAGATAAGTAACACTAACTACCGTGACAGAAAGATTCTCAAATCTAGTGTCTAAACACTATGAGACTTCAGGCCACTAAGTGGATTGTTGGTAGTGAGGACAGGTTGAGGGATGCCATTCTCTGCAACTATACTTTTTGGGCTCCGTAGCACTTTCCTACTTGGCATGGTTGTTACATTTTAAGGTTATATTTCACCTTCAAAATCAGAGGTTCCTAGCCTCTTTTAGTGTCTAGACATCTTTGTTACCCAGTACCTATTGTATGCATTTTGAAGATAATTTTCTGGATGTGCAGAGATTATTGAAATAAAAATAGAGTAGATTCATTTAGCAGGATGTACTACTCTGTTTTTCATTACTATATTGAAATACCTAATCCCGGCTAATTTTATAAACAAAATAGGTTTATTCGGCCCACAGCTCTGGAAGCTCAGGGAATAGTGCCAGTGGCAGTTTGGCTCTGGTGAAAACCTCATGGTGGATGACATCACAATGACTAATGCACAGGAGAGATCACATTGTCAGACCTGAAGTCACAGTGAAGGGGAGGACCACTTTAGTGACTCTACCCCTGTGCTACCTCTTAAAGACTCCAGCCTCTGTACACCACCATATAGGGCCCAAACTCCCAAACATGAACCCATGGGGGATACATTCAAACCTTAACCAAACCTTGGTGCAGGAAAAAGATTTTGGTGATCATTTAATTTCAACTACTTCATTGTACAGGTAAGGCAGCTAAGATCCAGAAAATAATCTTAAAGACTAACATTTGTCTAAATAATTGTTTTTGACTCAGTCAGTCAAATGGAAGCCCTGTCTCCTATGAAAAGGGCATTGTGGAATCACAGGAGATAAAAGGGAATCAACCATCATTTTTCATGCTTTCTAATACTTTGTCAGGTAGAACACAGGGATGATTTAGGTAATTCATGTTATTCACTGTTTCTGGCCACTGGACTCCCTCAAACCATAAATTTATCGGTTAAAGGTTATTTTCAAACATGCAGCAGATTTTGAATAGAATTAAAGTTAGACAAAAATAAAAAACAAAAAAATAAATTCACACATGAATTTATGGGGTGTTGGGAGTACAGGCTCTTAGTATACACATTGAGCCATTGGCAGATTTGTTATGAACACAGTCCCCTTTGGAATTCAATCAATACAATCATTTTAATTGAATCAAGTGGAAAAAAAGAGCATTCATCTACGCTAAAGTAAATTTGGGAGGGGGGATGAATCTCGGGTTCTGATTGGAAGGCTTTAGAAGTCTCAAAAATATAAAACACCTTCAGTGACGTGAAAGCAACAACTCAAGATAACTCTCAGTTGATTGGCTTGTTGGTCAGTAAAAAGTCATTTCATTGCCACAAGTCCAAAATCTGTGTTATCCTTTCTCATGTGAAAAACAAGATTCACACAGAATTTAGTTTTTCATACAGTGTGGCACTCAGTGAAGGGAGGGAGAGAGGGAGAGAGGGAGAGAGGGAGAGAGCATATACAATACTTAAGTATTTTGCTGTTAAGGAAAGAAAATAGGTTTAACTATATTGCTGTAATGGCAAGCAGAGATGCATACCAGAATCTAACTTAATATATATTAATATGTCTCTTCTCATACTTGCAACATTTTCATTTTGATGCTTTTAAAGTAATTCTGGAAATATAAATTCCACAATGCAACCTAAACTCCTTTTATTCACTTACTGGTTTTTCTTCCTAACATAAATAAAAAGATGACCCCAGTGTTAAGAGGTTCCTGTTATGCTCAGCTGCAAGTTTCAGGTGAACTATGAAATTTCAACATTTTCCTTACTCTAGGTCAGATAGTATTTTCAATGATTAAAACCACAATCTTGAAGATAAGCATAATTTTTGTAGCTTACTTGTAAATTTGTAGTTTTAATGGCTTAGTTTATGCTGAACATGAATAATAAACTTATAACCTATTAAACTTGAAGAGCACCAGACGTTACTAACACAATTTACGATGTACTGCAAAAATGAGATTCATTATTATCTTGCATTTCTCAGATTTGCACTAGATTACTATAATCAAGTATTTACTTTAATTAAGGAAATAGCCAGGATTTTTTAGGAAAATATTTTAAGTAGAAAATAACTCTAATAACCAGCAAGTTCACACTTGGTATGAAGAATTCAGCATTTACTGAATTCTGTCAGAAAATCTCTTCATCCATTTGGGAGACAACAAGACATTTCTAAAAGCTTATCTACAGGCGGCTGATGGCCCTTTTCAGTTCTTTCCAGCTCTGCCCAGTCTTTAAGGCAAGGTCGGTGGGAGGGCCTTTACTCAAGGGAGAGAGAAGTTAAAGTATTCTTGTTACTTTTCTTTTCTTAAATTGCCTTTGTAGAGCGAGACATTTATTAGCGAGCCTTGACAGATCCTTGAGACTTACAAAATCACCAGTGGAGGGATAGTAGGCTAACTTTAGCTCATGTTCTAACTCCTCAGCTGGTATTCATCCATCAACTCCCTCCCTCTGTGATCTGGATTCACTATCCTGTCTCCTAGCCTTGTCTTATACTAATCTTCCATGTTAACATCTGCTTTGGTTGATGCTTGGTTTAAAATGGGTTTGAGAAAAGCTGCTATTTCATTCGTATGAGAATATTTTTTAGTCTTTTTTTTTTGGTACCAGGGATTGAACTCACAACCTCTCACCTGTCAGGCAGGGGCTTATGCCACTGAGCTAAATCCCCAGCTTTTCAGTCTATTTTTATTAATTACTCAAGTCAATTTCCTCTATGCTCCATAATAGGTATCAAATTTGGTATCAATCCCAGGTCATCCTACTTGTTTCCATAAAACACTTAGCAACTAATCTACTCCATACTGATCTCCACATATTTGAATATCCATAGTACTTATGATACATCTGTACTTGTGATAATATGATTTTTAATGGTATTACATAAAATGTATGATTTAAAATGCATAGCCTGTTAGTTTTGATACAAGCAATATTTTCATTTTAATATAAACACACAAATTAGAACCACACACTAGAGTTAAGAAACTTTCTTCTAGGAAATCTGCCAATGAATTGAAAGATGCTGCTGCTGCTCCAGAATTTTGGGAAGATGCTTTTAGAAGAAAACTTCTCTATCCTATTTCTTCATGCCACATCATGTTCTTAGTTCCAAATAAAATGACCATATATTTTCAGTAATTTTAAGTATTTCCAAAATTTAAATTCAACCTCAAAGAAAAAGGATTTTCCGCTGGTGAATAGGATGACTCTCTCAGGTTTGGAGCACAATTACTAAAGAAGAGTTTCAAAAAGGTTGGCATTAGTGTAGTAAGTGTATCCTTCCCTAAGTTGACTACTTTAAAGAAGAAAATCCTAGTTTGTACACATTTTCTGCAGTTACAAATACACCTTTGGTTACTGTGTTCAGAGGAGGCATATATGAAAATGTATATCCAAGCCTTACTGCTTCAACCAGAATGTAATCTTCATGCCTCAACCAGGCATGTAACCTCAAGAAAGTTACTTAAATTCTCTCTGGTCCTCATTTCCCCTATATATCAAATGGTTGTAATAAGACTTACCTCAGAGGATGTTATGCAGATAAATTGTAATACATGGACAACAGTTAAATGTTGAGCCTGCCATACGTTTAGTAGTCACCAAAGTAATGTTGTTTTTACTGCTATCATTTGATCTTTTGGCATGCTTATCCATGTCCACTATCTTTTCCCAAATCTCATGGTCAAATTTCATATTTTGGATGTCAGTCTTATATTTGAATAACCAAAAAGCACACTGTTGCTAAAATCATCTATCTGCTTCTACACTTACACCTTTGAAACCTCTTAGTGCTTCTTAATCAGTTCTGTTCCAACTACAGGCTCCTTGAAACCAGTTTTAATGCTCTGTTCTCTCATGCTCCCTGAGTCCAGGGACTAAATTACATGGTATCAAATATCTTACAAATTGCATTTATAAGCAACAATGATACAATATTGAGCTTCTCATCAAAGAACTAACAGTAGTCTGAGAGGAACTTAAGGGGAATTCCATTTTTGCCTTAAAATGAAACTCTCCACTTCAAAGACTCATGGTGACTGCCATAATACAAAATCACATGTGAAACACCTGGAAAACTGCTCTAACATGAAGATGGACAACTGATCCTGTTGTCCAAACAAACTCAGGGATCACTGCCTTGACCTTGTATATAAATGAAAACAGTGGTTCAGGAGATGGAGGTGTTCTAGTGGTTTGAAAAATGGTCAGAGATTTTTACACTTGACCAGCCTTAGAATCTATGTTGAAAATGGGACAAGAGAGCAATCAGATCTAAAGTAGAAAATTACAGCCCAATTTGTTTTCAGCTCTCCTCTTTGTCTACTTTGGTGTCTGGAGCCACTACTTCACACCGGCACAAAATGTATCAAGGGATGAGAGAATTTCGCATTGGACAGAACACACTGTACAAGTTCTTATCACTCACTTGACCTAAATTAATGGAAGCATTCATGATAAGAGCATACCAGCAATATTAAAACACATTAAACTGAGAATCTTTCATCACTGCAGAATAATGTTCTGTTTTGAGATCTCTCATTACATGGAGTAATGAAGCAACTGAATCACTATGCACATATGTGTTTGTTGATACTTGACATTTGGTTTTAAAGTGAGCTTCAGGATGACCCTAACTTAATCTAGGTTGGATTCTCCTGAACCTGCTATTCAATTTATTTGCTTCCATTTGGATTTCATTTCTACAGTTGAGAATCTAGTTGCCCCAACATAAAATTTAAAAGGCCTTTGTCTTTTAATTAATTATACTTACCATATTCTGCACAATTACTCACTTCATTTACTTTAAAGAGTTGAAATTAACAGTATCTCAGGGCCATAGACAAATGGCACTTTTAGATAAGGCTTTGGTTTGGGAGAATTCTGGAATATATCTATAGTTGTTACTGGCTACAATTCGAACTCTTTCATTTAACACTCAAGATTTTCCATAATCTGGCCTTAATTTGCCTTATAATTTCATAAAACCCTTGAACATTGTATTTGCTCAATAAATCAGTTATATTCTTCTTTCTCTCTGGTCCTTTTCATTTACCTCACCCCTCCTTTAAAGATTACTGAAACTGTATCATTTATTTGAAAATTTTTATTGTGGTATAGACTCACCCACATTCTTTCTTTAATTTCTTTTATTCTAGGTGCTAGACGCCATTGCTGGTTGATAAATGTTTTACATGCATATAGACCTTTTCAACATTATGATGGCAACATGAGCAAAGACTGATAAGATGTCTGAGACAGTGCTAAGATTATAAAAACACTTACCGATCTATGGTCAAGAGATTGGCTTGTTGTATCTTTGAAATTGTTTATTTGATAAATATAGCTATATTGCCAATCTAAAGGGGGATTCTGAGCTTGTGAGAATTATATAATGAATAAAATATGGCTTTGAGTTTCATTTGAAACTACAGTGATATTATTTTGTGAGGATAAATGTATTTTTTGGGTTATTTGCCTTTTAGCTGTAATGGAATCAGTAAATCTCCTCCTGATTTAACATGGAATCTGTTGGTAAGAAGCTGTTGGGTTTCTAATCCTGAAATCTTGAAAATAAAATTGGACTTTCAAATGGAGTTTCATGTCTTTTTAAGAGCATTGTATTAGATGTATGTTTTCCTATGAGCTGCTCAGAACCTGAGTACATCAGTAACATAGTGGCTGACATAGGGCCACCTTGAAAAATTACAGATTTTATATTGCGCAAATATTTTCAGAGACTTAAAAGTGTTTGCAAAAAGCTAGGTCAGAAGGTTAATATATGCAGAGAAAGATTAAAGAATTTGAAAAATCAAATACCTATTAGATGATTATAGTACTTCAGGATTATAACTTGAATTTTTAAAGAATATGCACAATTCTCAGATTTCACTACTAAAAGTCTGCTTATTAGTTTAAAATAAAAATCTTCTTTAAGCAGATTTTTCCAGAAAAGCATTTCATAAATGTTCTTTTTAATTTAACTTAACTTGAAAATATAAAATTACACATATTTTAGCTTATTTTTTTATGAAAAACTCCATTCTACTTGTTTTTCTTTCCTTCCAAGTATGTTAAAACTTAGTTTACAAAAGGATATTTGTGATGCTTTTTAAAAAGTAAATATTTTTTAAATGATATTCAGAAACCCAGGTCAACAAACTGAAAGACTTGGGAAATGTTTTTTCAAAAGAAATTTAAATATGCTTTAACAGCTCTGCATGTTTTTCTTTTATGGTTAATGCTAAATATACTTCCCTTGAGAATTCCCATATATACTACTTTGATGATAATAACAACATTCTATAGTTATCTTCTATAAAGCATGTGATTTAGCTGGGAGTTTGGCTCAGTGGCTTAAGCGCCTGTCTGCCAGGTGCGAGGCTGTGAGTGCAATCCCCGGTGTCACAAAAAAAAAAAAAAAATTCAAGCATGTGATTTATTGTTCTTCTAGTGAGGCTGAGTTGCTGATTCAGTCACACCCTCCCTTTGGTGAAAAATGCCATGTGTGTGTGTAACAGCTCAAAGAAATTTGGGGGATAGTTTGTAGTCAAGAAGTAGAAAGTGCTAAATGTTCTAATCCTGTGTTGTTGACCTAACTAGAAGCATCATCGTCCTATGGAGAATTTAGACTAGGATTCAGAAAACTAGTTCTAACCGCATGAACTTCTGGGAATTCTGTGAAATAACTATTCTGTTAAATTTATTCTCTTAAATAACTATTTATTGAGCTAAGGATATGGCAGTGGGTTGCATATTTGAGGCTATAGTAGAATAGCATATACTGTAGTCCAGTAGTGAAGACAAACATTGCCATAACTGTATAAACTGTAACATTGTACCTGTGATATGTACATAGAAAAATGCAATGCTGTATAAGAACATACGATAAGGTAATATGACCAAGTCCGTAACTTCAGAACAGTTTTCCCTGAGAAAGGGACAATTAGCTAATGTCTAAAGACACTATTGAGAAAGGGAAAGAGAAAGAGAGTATTCCAAGCTGAGGGAAAGCCTACACAAAGGTCCTGTGGTATGATGGCATTTAGTGAATTTAAGTGAACTGAAGTATAACAGAGCAGCTAGAAGAGCTGGTGTAAAGAGCCAGATGTCACAAACTGAGGCCAAGGCTACAGGGGACACAGAAGCTAGATAGTATAGGGCCTCTAGATTCATGTTAAAGAGTCTGCTGCTTATCTTAAAATCAATGGAATGCTTTTAAAGTGTTTTAGGCAGAGATATGACGTGACCACATTTGCAGTTAGAAAAGATCACTCTGATTTCAGTGTGATGAGTAAATCAGAAAGTAGCCAGAGGAAAAGCAGGGAAATCACTTAAGTGATGGAGGAAATTGGCCAGAAGAGTGACGATAACATTGTGGGCTACGATGGTGGCAGTGGAAAGAAGCAGAAGGATGTAACATTGGGAGAGCTTAGACAGATGTAGGGGTACCGAAGAGGCCAGTAGCTGATAAGGATAATTCATTTATTTCAGGCTTAACTAGGTGGATGGCATGTTACATCTTTAAAATAAGGACACTACAGAAGAGCTATGATTATTTGGAGGGGTAGAATGACAGACGCCATGTATTTTTGTCACATTTGCTGAACTTGAGTCATTGTGAACCTGTTTGAGCCTCAGTTTCCTTATTTTGCAAGATAAGTATAATGAATTCCTGAGCTTTTCGTAGAGCAAGGGATGGTGAACTTTTACTGTATAGAACCAGATAGCATTGTTGCCTTTGTGGGACCTGGAGTTTCTGATATATCTACTCCACGCTGCTATTCTACCTAGATTAAAATATCAAACCTCAGTTATCAGATACAATAATCCTTATATAATGTCAACACAATCCTATAAGTTGATTTAGCCCATTAAAAGAAATAATCCATAGATTCAATGAGGAACAAACTGTGTCATGAGTTAATGTGTCAAATCAGTAAAATTAGTTGGTGCAGTAGACCCAATGTAACAATACGTATAATGAGTATAATAAATCCTTACCACCAATCAAAAGAGTGTGAGTGACTCACCAATGCAAAAACTACACAAAGCGAATCAGAAAAATCATTCTGAAATGAGGGCTAAAGTAGGCAGTTTATGAGCAGAAGTGACTGTGATCGCTGGTACTGCTTCCTGTTCTAGTCATGGATATCGCTACTGCCACTGTCCTAGAGCTTCAGGTTTGTCTAGTGAGATAGCTCTGCAGTGAAGATGCCCTGTGTGTATACATTTAGGGACATAAAATTACGTGATAAATATTATAGTCTCTTATTCACTTAAGTGTTTTGGTTATAGCCACTGTTTTGAATTTATTCATATTTTCAACTTGGTGGATTGTTTATACTCAGTTACCACTGCTGAATATTGTTTTTCTTTTTAGCTATTTACTTATTCTTGATTTGTTTTTATTAGTAGTACATATACATTTATATACAACACACAATAATTACATTCATCTTGGGGAGTTGGTATCACATCTTGATGATTTTTACTCTTCTTCCTTCACTGCCTTCTCTTTCCCTTTCCCCAAAACTCCTTCTAAGTTCCATAAAGCCTGCTCAGTTGGTATATATTTTGTCTATGGCCACTGGTCAATAAACATTTGCACGTAGGTAAAATAAAGCTTTGAATAATGTACTCCCAAAACTCAATGTATTTGGGTTTTAATAATATATCCTTTCAGATGAAATGGTTTTATGCACTTTAACATTAGCATAAATGATCAAGGGCTAACCATATTTGAACATGACTTACACTGTAAGTATGCTGTATGAGGCTTTGGAGTACATGGACTATGACAATTAGATGAGTAATTGACTATTTCAGGAAAAAGTAAAAATTTGAATCGGATCATACCCATAACTTGTCCTTATGACATAGTGGTACATTTCTATTTTTTACAGCTTGTTATGAGTGAATATATGAGAACTAAGCCTAAAGCCAAATATATTTTTTATAAAATTCTTTCAAATTAAGACAGGAATATTGGCATTGCAATTTAATGACATACTTTGCCTTCTATGTTATATTATTGTTACTTAATATTTATCAAGTGCTGTAGCCTGCATTGGGTGAAAGGGACAAACAGAATTTATGAAATTTTAGTTTATACCAGTCATGAAGAAAAAGGTTAGCAGTAGCATTGAGTCAAAGCAACTATACCTGCCCATTATAATTGGAACATGACTGGCAATAGGGGGGGCCCACACTAAAAGAGACTGAGATCTGAAAGCCAAGGAGACAAAAACAGGACAGGCAGAACAATACAAAGATCCAGGAAAGACTTGGTATAGTGGAATAGGAGTCGAATATGTATATATTACTGTATTCAGAGAATTCCAGCAATAATGTTAACCACTAGTGGGCATGTCAGACATGTCTGAAGGAAGCCCAGTAGCAGACACTGCTATGCAGGTGCTCTCATACTCAGTAAATCTCATATGTAGCTCTTTCTCATATGATGCAACCAATACTTGGAGTCAGATTTCCATTCTCTGGAAGAACTGGAATGAAGGTATTATTCTACACATTGGAGAACTGTAACGTTAGGCAAGGAAATTATAAGGAGGCAGTCATGGATCTAGGATCACAGATGGAGCTTAATTTTAAATAAAGAATACTAAGATACAGCTTTGAATCAGAATAGGTCCAACAGCAAGGCTAATTTGATGTTAGACAGTTAAACCATTTGGAGCTTTTCTGTCGTTCCACTTGTTTAACTCAAGATTGGATCGAAAATCAGTGATGAGAAAGTACTCGGTATAATATCGCTTCTCGGCCTTTTGGCTAAGATCAAGTGAAGTACTCGGTATTATGTGAATAATATCAGTATATTCCCAATAATCTGCATTTGTTTCTATTATTTTCATCCACCCTAGGGCTTCCACTGTTTCCTTCTAAATCATTCATTCTACAAAGCAACACCAGATCTCCTCTGTTTATTGTATGACTGTGAGCAAGTTACTTTGCTTCCTCCCAACTTTGCTTTGTTTGTGCATAAAATGGAATAGTAAATACCTTCCCTTGAGAAAGCTTTGTGAGTACTGAATGAAGTAATAAATGAAAAGTGCATAGCACCATGTCTGACACATAGGAAATGTTCAAGATATAGTAATTTTATTGTCATATCTTAAATGTTTTATCTTTCATGAAAGCCCTTCTTGGAATTATTTTATATGCTTTGGATCTATTTAAACATCATCCCCTGCTTTCAGTTATTCAATTATTCTTTCAGTTAGCATTTATCGATAGTAGGTAATAATAATAGAAGAAACCTGTTTTTAAGGTCTTTTATGCTAGTGAATATATGAAGCACTTTACAGATAGGAAATCTGAGGCTCAGGATCCTGTGCCCTTTCCTTCTTTCTTCAGGCACCTAATTCTTCCTTTCTTTTTGTGAGTTGGAGATTGAAACCAGGGACTCATGCATCCCAGACAAGCGCTCTTTCATTAAGCTACATCCCCATTCCTTTATATTTTCTGTTTTGAGAGAGAATCTTTTTCAGTTTTCCAGGCTGGATCTGAACTTTAAATCCTCCTGTCTCAGCCTCCCAAGCAGCAAGTTTTACAGATGTGCACTACCATCCCTGGCAATTAATTTATTTCTGTCTGCAGGGACTACCACTACCAGTGGCTACTATATTAAAGGCTCTCAATGGAGTTTCCTGGTTGAGAGAGTAAATGCTGTCCTGTTGTTTTACAAATTTCCCAATCATGGTGTGCTACCTAGTCATGAACACCTGAATTCAGTCCCACCCACATTAAATTGTATCTTTCATGTATTAGCTATACCCTTAGGGCCTTATTTCTACTGGACAACTGATAAATTAATCCTGATAGGATGATAGCAGCAGATAATTATGGCCAGTATGTTAATGTGACACGCCTTCTGCATAACTGATTTGCATTTTAATGGAGCGGTCGCACAGATAATTCCTTAAGGCAAAGAAAGGAATTTTGAGGATGAGAAAGGCAAAATCAGAGCCAAACTTGGTTGTGGGAGTAGAAAGAGAAGTGTGATATGCAGGTCTCAGAGGTGCCACTACTTTTGTGTTTTGCCAACTTTGATGAGTACTTTTTAAAAGCCAAATATGTAATCTGTTGCTGTCTTTCCTTAGTTTTTATATTAGATTTGTTGATTCTCAACAGCAAAACCTTTAGTGCTTTTGGGCAGACAAATGACTGAAAGTTATAAGATGCATGATGCTATAAAATTAGATTAATTAACTAGGACTAGAAGTACAGTCATTTTCAAAGTTAAATGTGTCTAAAATGTATATTTTCATGAAACGTTTGTTTATGGAGGCTACACTGAGCCACACTGAATCTAATTCTTACCTTGAATTGGCAAAGAGAATAAATAATAGAACATCTCGAGAGGAGGGGGAAAGAAGTCTCACTTTATATTCCTTCTTTATGCCTGCCTCAGTTTAACTCATTATGATGCATTCCATTTTGATCTTTATATATTTGAAAGGTCAATAAGAAATAGATCACCAATACTTTTAAATGTTTTGGTAAGTTATGCTTTCTAGGACATGTGCATAACCTGCTTTTATACGAATGATATATTTTTGTTCAAAGGAACTATTTTCAAGTAACAAGATGTCATTTATCACAGATGATTAAGGAAAGCGCTGCCAATGTGTACCTGCTAAAAGTGGTCATTTATTCAGCAAATGTTTGATGATCCCAAACTGTATACCTGAAACTGATAAGTAAAATGAGAATAAAAGATCATTAATAATATTTTAAATATATTTCATATATCCTTAAGTCAGAGCTGAGGATTTATACTTGGGTACTTTTTTAGAAACTGGTTCTATTTTTTTTCATTGATGTATTTAAATATTCTTATGTTGATACCACATATCTTTTACTATTGTCATTTTGTAATAAGTCTTAAAATCAGGTGATACAATTTGTTCAACATTTTCCTTTTTAAAAGATTATTTTTTATTATTCTAAGTCCTTTGTTTTTCTATCCAAGTTTAAAAATCAGCATGTTAATTTATATTTAAGAATCTATAATTTTGATTCAGATGGAAATTTGGGGGAAAATTGACATTTTAATATGGAGTACTCCAGTCAATGATCATCATATATTTCTCCATGTAATTGATCTTATTTAATTTCTCTTAGTAATTTCTCATGTTTTTACCAAAGGCCCTGTATGTATTAAGTTTTTTCTTAAGTATTTTAGATTTTCTGAAGTTATTATAATTGGCATTTAAATTTTAATGTTCTGTTTGTTTATTGCTAGTATGTAGAATTACAACCGGTTTTCACACATCAATCATGAGTTCTATATCCTTCCTAATTTCACTTATTATTTCTAATAGCTAATTTTCAACAATTCAGGAACTTCTATGTGAATAATCCTGTTATTTGCAAATAAAGGTTGCTTTATTTCATTCTTTAAAATTTGTATTCTTTTAAAAAAAACAATCCCGGGTAAGAAAAGCAAAGCCAAAGGCATCAGAATCCCAGATTTGAAGTTATGCTTCAAAGCTACTGTGATTACAATAGCATGGTCCTGGCACAAAAACAGGCATGCAGGTCGGTGGAACAGAATAGAAGTAGCACAATAACCCCAAATACATTCAATTATTTGATTTTTGGTAAAGGGGCCAAAACAAACTTGGGAGGAAAGATAGCCTCTTTAAGAAGTAGCGCTGGGAAAACTTGAATATCACATGCAGAAGTTTCAGTTCAGACCCATATATCTCACCATGTACTAAACTAAAATAAAAATGGATCAAAGATCTAAATGTTAAAGCAGAAACACTTAATTTGCTGGAAGATAAACTAGGTAAAACTCTTGAAGACATAGTTGTAGGCAAGGACTTTCTGAACAGAACCCCTATGGTGCAAGAAATAATACTGAGAATTAACAAATTGGGTCATTTTAAATTTAAAAGCTTTTGCACAGCAAAATTAATAACCAACAGAGTGAAGAGACAACTTACAAAACAGGAAAATGTGTTTTCCAGCTATTCTATGGCTAGAGGGCTAGGCTAGCTAATATGTAGAATATATAAAGAACCCAAAAATTTAGACCAGCTCAAATTAAAAGACTTAAACAAAATATGGGCAACTGAACGGAATCTACTCTTATCAGAAGAACTACAAATGGCCAGTAAAAAATAAAAAAAAAAAATGTTCAGCATCACTGGCCATTAGAGAAATGTAAATTAAAACAACACTGAGATACCATCTTACTCTAGACAGAATGGTTATCATCAAGAAAACAAATAAGAAGCGATGGTGAAGATGTGGGGAAAAGGAACTCTTCTACATCTTTGTTTGAAGTGTAAACTAGTACAATCACTATGGAAATCATTTTGTGCATGTCCAGAAAGCTAAAAATAGAAATCCCACCGACTCACCAATTCCTCTTTCAGGTATCTTTGCAAAAGAGTTAAAGTCATTCCATTGCAGGGATGCATACCTACCCTTGTTTATAGTAGCATAATTTATACTAGATAAATCTTGCATATGATCTACATTCCTATCAACAGATGAATGAATAAAGAAAATATGGTGTTTACACAAAATGGAGTACTATCCTGCCATGGAGAAATATAAATTTGAAGCATTCGTAGGTGACTGGTTGCAACTCGACACCATAATTCAGATACGGAAGCTTAAATACCACTTGGTTACTCTTTTATGTAAAGAGCAAAATAGAAGATACATAAATAGGAAATAGGGAGGTCTTTTTCAAACAGATAGGGGACCAAGAGATGGGGGCAGGGAAAGGGTATTAAAAAAAGAACTGAGAAGAAAATGATGAAAATAGACCTTTTACAAATGGAAAGGGAACCAAAAGTTGGAGGAGAAGGGAGTGAGGGGAGACGGAGAGGATTTAAAAAAAAAGAATAAGAATCAAAATGTTATGTACGTGTACCAACTCCCCAAAATAAATGCAATCATTATGTACTGCAAACACAGACTAATAAGAAAATCTATTCCTTTTATTCCTCTTGCATGCATTATTATGAGGCCTAGAACCTTCGATGCAATATTGAATAGAAGTAGTGAGGTGAGATGGCCTTCTCTGTTCCTGATCCTAGGGAAAAATGTTTAGTCTTTCAATATTAAACATTGCATTAATGATTTTTTTAAAAAATCCTTTATTCCTACTTTGCTAAGAGAGATTTTTTTAATTGTAAAAGCATAGCAAATTTTTAAGTGTTTCTATGCATTTGCTGAACATGGTTTTTCTCCTGTAACCTCTGTAGTTTGAATGGCATTGCTGTTTAATATTATACCAACTGTTTGATTAAGATATATTACCATTTTATACATTACTTAATAACATCTGATAATGTTGTGCTGAAGGTTTTGTGTCGATGCTGATAATAGATGTCAGTGTAGAATTTTTTGTTGTAATTTGCCTGTCAAGTTTGATTACACTGGCTTTGTGAAATGAGGTACAAAAATTACCTTCTCTCTCTTCTGAAATTGTTAGTGTAAGGTTTCTATTAGTGTACTTATTTTTGAAATATTAAATAGAATGCACCAGTAAAATCTTGGAGGTCAAGAATTCTTTTCTGGGAGTTTGAAGGTTACAGAATCAATGTTTATAAAAATTTTGAAATCATTTTTATAATATTTTTAGGTCAGTTTTGTCAATTTTGAAGGGAAGCTCATTATTTGTTATTGAGTTTATTATCATAAAGTTGTTCCTAAATATCTGCAAGACATACAATGGTATCTCCACCTTTATTCCTGATATCTATTTCAGCTTATTTGGTGGTGGGCAAAAATTGGTTAAGCCTGAATAATGCATAACTATGAAAGTTTTCTTTTTATATTTCACAGCTGTATTTCTTAATCTCAAAGCACTTTTTTCTTTCTTTTCTTTATGATCAACTGATTCATTCTTTTCAAACTACTGAAGTTGCCCAGAAAGCCTATTTTCTGTATGAACTACTAATTTTTGATCCAAGGAATTTTTCATTAATAAGTTAATAAATTATCATTTTTTAAACTTTTATTGGCACATGTTTGCTGTACATAATGACTGCATTCACTGTAGGAAATTAGTGTAGATACAACACATTTTAATTTCAGTGCTTCCCTCTTTCCTCGAATCCCTTTTGGTTTTTCAACACATTAATTTATTTATAAAACCTTATAAAGTTAATTATTATGTATACAGGTTAAATAGAAGACTAACAGGCCAAAGAACATTAACAACGTGTAAGACAATTGTAGTAAGTCAAGGTATCTTTTAGACACACTGCACTGGATTGCAATGGTTTTTTTTCTTCCCTTCTTTTTTCCTATTATCTGTCTTTTATTTTGCACTTAGAACCCATGCATTATTTAAGCTTGTGCCTTTGAGTTACTTCAGCTAACGTTATGGTTGCAAGGTGCATCCATTTTCCTACAAATAAGTCAAATTTATCTATCTTTCTTTAAGGCAGGATAGTACTCCACTGTGTTCAAATAGCGCATTTCCTTTATGTTTGCATCTGTTAAATGGCATATAGCCTATTTCCAAGATTTAGCTATTATGAATTGTGCTGCTATAAACATGAGTAGGCATACATGACTGTGGTATATCTGTAACTCTTTGAGAAAATAACCAGAAAGGGAGTAACTGAGTGAAATGTAATTTCTATTTTACAAACAATCAAAATTAGCGCCGGGCATGGTGGCGCACGCCTTTAATCCCAGCACTCGGGAGGCTGAGGTAGGCGGAGCGTTGTGAGTTCGAGGCCGGCTTGGGCTGCAACGCGGCGCAAGGCCGGCCTGAGCTACATAGTGCGACCCTGACTCAAAAAACCAGGGCCGGGAGTTTGGCTCAGTGGCTTAAGCGCCTGCCCTGGCAGGCGCGAGGCTGTGAGTTCAATCCTCACAATCAAAATTTACTTCAAAAATAGCTACCATACCACCATTTAAATCTGAAAAAAATCAATAGATCACTCTTGTTTTCTACTGCACAGTAAAGTGTCTATATTTAACAATAATGTGTTACATGATTTAAAATAGCTAGGTGAGAATTTTGAGTGTTTTACTACAAAAATACAAGTTTAGGGCAAACGATATGATAATAATTCTGATTTGATCAATACATTATATGTATATCAAAATATTACATTGTACTCCATATTTATATAACTGTGTCAATTAAGAATAAAATAAAAATAAATACATTATTATTGTGAAAATGGAAAAAAATAGAATAGGGTTATTTGATGAACAGCCAAGAATTTGGTGTTAAATACTTGATTTAGTAATCCGGAGCTTAAAGTTCACAACTTTTTTTTTTTAATTCTATGGAGTGAAATGTAAAAGTAGCTATAAAGTATGCAATATTACTTAAAATAAGGTAAAAGCATTTGAAGACAGTCCCACAGTGTCTTTTTAAAATTGAGCAATTTTGGAATGATACAATGTACACACATACAAGCACAAGCAGACACATAATGCAGAACATGTGGATAATATATGTGATCCATACTTCCATCATCTTAATTGCTGCTATTTTGATACATTTTCAATTGGCCTTTTCTTATGTTTCCATTTGGCCCTTTCAGTGCAAAAATTCATTTTTACTTAGTTATAAATTTTAGGGCATACTTGTTTTTCTTTTATTTAACATATCATAAATGTGTTTTAAAGTTTCCACATATTTTTCTGTGCCTTCATTTTGGGTGAGGGCACAGTATACAATCAAGTGGTTAAAATTACACATTACAATTACTCTTTTATGTCCAAATGGGTATTTCCATGTTTTCAGTTCTCTCATCAAGGCTAATATGCATGTCTTGATTCATATAACTTTCCTCTATATAGTATTACTTATTAAAGGGTATAACAGAAGTAAGACATTATGATCTAGCATTAAAGAGGAAAGCTGAAATATTTTGTTTTCCATTTGGCTTACTATAGAGACTTTGTCCTTATGAAGTTGCTACTGGAATTCAATGCATGGTGAAAGTGATGGTTAACATTTTTAGAGTGGGATCTTAAACTGGGTATGCTAAAGAAAAAAGAGAAGTGCAAGTAAGGCATATTGCAGGAGAAACAGAAAAAGCTTAAAGCCTCCCAAGATCACTGATTTTTTTTTCGAGAGAGAGTCTCTCTATGCAGCTCATGGTGGTCTTGAGCTCGCTTTACTGTAGCCCAGGCTGGTCTGGAACTTGCAATGATCCTCCTACTCAGCCTCCTGAGTGCTGGGATTACAGGAATGCTCCACCATGCCCAACTCAAAATCATTGATTTTTGAAGAACCCCAGGCTTAGAGAAGGATTTGGGGAAGGGATGGTAGGAAAGGGTTATGCAGTTAATTGCAATGAAGAAAGAAAAGTTACACAGGAGTTCTACAAGCCCCACTTTTGAGCAATTTGAGACATATCCACTGGGAAAGCCTTTGTTTTTTTTGTTGTTTTTTTTTTGTTTTGTTTTGTTTTGTTTTGTTTTTGCGGCACCGGGGATTGAACTCACAACCTCGCACCTGCCAGGGCAGGCGCTTAAGGCACTGAGCCAAACTCCCGGCCCTGGTTTTTTTTTTGAGGCAGGGTCGCACTATGTAGCTCAGGCCGGCCTTGCGCTCGCGTTGTAGCCCAAGCCGGCCTTGAACCCACAACGCTCCGCCTACCTCAGCCTCCCGAGTGCTGGGATTAAAGGCGTGCGCCACCACGCCCGGCTGAAAGCCTTTGTTTTATAGAAAGGTCATTTTAAATATTGAATTATCTATCGGAACTAAAAGCTGCAAATAGTGTGACTGCTTCTAAAGCTTTTGGAATTTTTATTATTTACATTTAGAGAAATCATGGCCAGTATTTGATTAAACAATGACTGAAAGAGCGTTGTTTGATCAAGTAAACCCCCAAACAGCAGCCTCCACACTTGAAAGTGATGAGGGGTCTTTCAACTTATTCCTTGACATTAAGTTTTATATTAGTGTGACAACTGCATTTTTAATAAGAGGAAATAGATCACCCTGAAAATCATACCCAGAAAGATATGGAAAATAGTTCAAATATATGTATGGTGATACCAATGGACTAGCACTTTCCAAAGAAGTCACATGCCTTGATATTGATATTTCATTTTCACTGAGCAAAATGTGTTAGACTCAAGAAAGAAAGAATACATGAAATAGAACATGAAACAATGTCTTATTTAAGACATATCTGGTTTTAAGTAGAGCTGTTATTAGTGTTAGTATACTAATATGGTTATACTAATTATATGGTGTCATATTGCTATATTATACAATATTACATATAGTATATGAATGTAATGTTTTAATATATTGGTTATTATATTAATATGATTTCAAATAAATAAGAGTGAACTCTCTTGCCTGTGTTCTCTGGTATATCAGCCTGTGCACCAGTCTTTCTAAGTACACTCCTGCTGTCAAGTAGACATTGCAAACTTTTAACAGTCAGGTTCCCCACCCTCTCTCCCCACAAATGAGCACTGTAGCTCAATACACTTAATGCGTCACATTTAATTTTGATTATTTGTAAAATAATATATGACTTGCGATGTTCTGTAGAAATGTCAGGGCCATGGACTCACTGACCTCAAGCTGTGCCTCAGTGACTACTCTCCAAACAGTAATTACATTACACATAGGTGATTTCTATTGTTTTTAGGATTTTCCTTTTAAAGTATGATCTTCACATTACAGTAAAAATTAAATGCAGCTAATTAGTGTTTATAATATTGTCTTAATTAAAGGCAGTTGGAAGCCCAAGCTGTGTATTATCCAAGACACTGACAACACTCCTGAAAGACTGTCCACACCCAGTTCATTTTCTGTGGCAAGTTTGTAAATGATTACAGCTCAACTCACATTTGTCAACCTATGTGTATTCTGATGTCAAGATACCTCTGAGGTATAAATGACTGCTTAGCACTAATGATTGTGAAGTTACCCATATGTTAGCCACACTTGTCCATGAGTAAATGTTTTAAGATAATGTTGAATCAGAGAAACTTATAGTGGTTCTAGAAGATTCTTCAAAGTCTATGGCTTGATGGTAGTGTTTTTACATAAATTCAGTGTAATTGAAGAATCGGCTGCCCTACTTAATCAAATGATATGCTTTGTACCACTTCCAAGGAATGAGAATTAGGTAAACTATATTTAAACATAATACAACAATGAATAGATTATAATCCTTTTTAAATCTTCAGATGTTATTTCCAGTTTATTCTGTTCTTAAGGGACACCATTAAAAATATCTATTGTGGTGCTGACTGATGCCTCAGTCAATAGAGATTTCTTGATGACAGAAGGGCTGAACAAAGAGTACTGGATGTAACTCGCATGCTTTGTTGAAGAAAAAAGGGTAAGAACCATTTACTGTGAGCATTTTAACCTTTAATATTTGAAAGACATGCCAAGTATGACTAAGTAAAAAAGAACATTCTAGACTATCAATTCCTTTTCAGTAACTTGAAGCCTGCATTTTCTCCAGCACTTCTACAACATTACCAGAGGAAGAATGACATTTAACTGTGTATCACTGAATCCTATAGAGAAATTTTAAGGTTATGAATACTACAATGCAAGGAAATTCCAAATTCTTGGCATATTCAGCAGTGCTAATTCATATGTTCAAGCTACCTACAAATAATCTAACATTGATTCTTTGTTGTTGTGGAGGAGGAGAAAAAAACTCGTCAATGTTATATTCCATCTAGGAATGAACTCAATTCTTCTCATTTAATATGAAATCCACAGAAAACATTCCAAAAATTTTTGGGCAAAGTCTCTACCCTGATGGTTGAAAAATTAGACATGCTAAGAACTCAACCGCATAAAGTCAGTTGGGGCTTGACTTAGGAAGCAAAAACTAAAGTACATTCCAGTCACAAGCTATCTCTCTTGATAACCTACTATGGGGCCTAACATTTCAAAACTAAAATTAATATACTTAGTCAAAGACATTGAGCTTCCAAATGACCTCTGCAAAAATTAACTTCTAACAGAGATAACAAGTGTAGTTCCATTTAGTCATTAATTAATCTAAATAAATTTTTGACAGGTAGACATCTGTAAAAGACATGAAACTTAGGGGCATAGATGGATCAAGTAACCTTTGATGAAGGAGGCCAACAGATGTGGAGTACAGATGAAGGGAAGGTGCCGTAGTACCATGTGTGTTTACTTTCAGTCTAGGATCAGCAAGAAGCCACTGGAATTCTGAAGAAGTGAGGGAAAAAGACTCTCACTCACTCAAACTCTCTCTCTCTCTCTGTCTCTCTCTCTGTCTCTGTCTCTCTCTGTCTCCTTCGCTCTGTATGCATATTTGACACAGAGCAATTATTGTAGTTATTTCTTTTTTTTTTTTTTTTTTTTTTTGCGGCACCGGGGATTGAACTCACAACCTCGCGCCTGCTAGGGTAGGCGTTTAAGGCGCTGTAGTTATTTCAAAATAAAAGTTTACTTATTGCTTTTGGTTATAACCTATGAAAATTTGCAAATTATTATGATGTTTTGTTATTGTTTCATTTTTATTAATGCTAATGTCTTCATTTCCTTTAGGTGATTATGTGTGTGTCCTTCAGATATTCTTATGACTCCTTGAACACATTACCCTTTCATAGAATTTTTTTTTCCATTTTAATAAGTCTGATTGAGGGAGGGTCTGTTGTGTACATTGGTCGAGTTTGGGTCGGTAACTTTCCTCATATATAATTTTTTCAGTCTTTTTTCTATAAAACATGTATGCATGAATGATGCATACATAACTTTTCCTCACTTGTTATTCCAACACTGTGAGGTAGATATTATTATTCTAATTTTATTCATGAAGAAACATGAGCTTCAGTAAATAGAAAAACTGGTAGTAGATTCCATCTTTCCAACCCAAATGCTTTCTCCTACGTGCTGCATCTCATTTTTCTGTCATAGAACTATTTAAGGACTTATATTCCTCCTTTTAGCTAGTTAGATCTTGGTAATTAGAATGAACTCCAAGATATTTCTTCCTTCGTACAAACCAACTTCTCAGTACGGAGTACTGACACTTACACAAATTTTGCTAAATGAAAATGATTCGTCCTACTGGAGGTGGGACCAAGTCATTTGAAATCACAACTGTATTTCTAGAGAAGGCCCCTGTCTCACACAGTGCACCCCTTCACTTAAATATAAGGCCTTCATTCTCTGTTGGTATTTTCCCTGAGAATTTTTACTGAGCTGATAGCCAAGCTTTTTTTTTTTTTAGAATCAAACTAAAAACTGTCTCCTCTTAAGAATCTATAAGAGATATCTTCTTCAAGTTCACTCTGTTGCCCAATTCTCTATCACCTTCTTTCCTTGGTCTATAAGAAGCAGACTCAATTGGAAAGAATAGCTTCTTTGGCCTGAACTAGGGTCTATTTGTTCATTTTTTGACCCCTAAGACAAAAAGAGCAAAATTGTTTTCTACAAAGGAGAATTTAGCTGCTTTTGCCTTTTACCTTCAGTATTCTCAATTGTTTCCTGTTTTAGCTTTTGTTTTCTTTCCCAGTAGTTATTTTCATTCTCTGAAATTAAAAACAAATACACTCTACTCAGATGTAAGGCTAAGATTCCTTTATATTTCCCTAGATTGATAGGGAATCCAGGTGACAGCTTACAGTACTTACCTGCAGTAATAATCTGGATAGTTTGTACCAATAAATAGGTCAAACATATTGCATTCAGTGTTCCATCAAGTCATGCCAAGTCTATGCTCTCACGGATTCAGATTTTTAAAAGAAAGGGCTAGGAGTTTGTGCATTTCCTGGCATGAGGTATACCTCTTAGTGAAATGAAAGACACTTTGCAGACAAAAAGCTGGCATGAAACATACCTTTGATTTCACCAGCAAGCATGCCATATGTTACAAAATTCTACTGTTTCCTTCCTGTTATTTCATCTGACTGCATTTTTCCTGCACATGGGCTCTTGGGCACAGTTTAATAAAATGAATAGTGTGTTCAATTAATGTAGACAATTTGAATTCAATTGGTCTTAAGTTAGTTCTTTGGTAAATGAGTACTATGTTGAGGAGATTCTTCATGGGAAGCAACATGATACAATGAAAAGAGCATTGGACCAGGAGTAATGAAACCTGCTTTCTAGTCCAAGTTCTGCCACTGTCTTGCTATGTGACCTTTGGCAAATATCTAGGCCTCTGCTTCTTCATCCAAAGTGAGAATAATAATATCATCTTGATTTACTTTGTCAAAGAGGTGACAGGCATATACATTAGAATACTATTTGGTGACAAGTTTCTCTTATATGAGAAACTCAGAGCAAAAGTAAAGAGTAAAATAATGCATAATAGGAACTAGGAAGACGGATTGTTCTCAAAAGAGAAGGAGACAAAGAGATGGAGGGAAAGAGAAGGAAGGGTATGAAAGCAAGGAATTAGGAGGTATTATGTACATGTACTAACTCCACACAAAAAATGTAAAGATTATGTATTGCAAACAGGTAATGAAAAGGGGGGGGGTGTCAAGAGATGAGTGGAGAAGTGAAGGAGAGAAGGGAGATGGGATGAATAAAAGGAATTAAGATGTGTTATGCACATGTACCAATTCACAAGGAATGTAAACATTACATATTACACATTTGTAGTAATAAACTAAATTTTTTTAAGTTTGAAAAATTCTGAAGTGTTTTGCAAATTGTGAGATATGGTTAATATATAATCCCTGAATATTTATATATTTATATGGACATGGATAGAAAGCACAGAAAGAAAAGTAAAAATTTCAGTTTTTCATCTTATAATTCCTAGTTTTGTAATGGAAAAGTAATATATTCCCAATGCATAGGATGGGGAAAATATAAAGAAAATGAAACCATTCATAATTACACAATACAAAGATAATTAGTATTCTTGTATGTTTACTTTCAGTCTTTTTTTTTCAAATAGTAATTGTGTGTGTGTGTGTCTCTCTGTGTGTGTGTGTGCGTGTGTATTTAAGGGATATTTTTATGATGACAAATTTTAAAATGTTCATTATAGAAATTTTAATAAAAATTTACTTGAATCTTCCCATGCAACTAGTATTAAAATTTGTCATTGTGAATTTCAATTTTTTAATTTCTTTCTTTAACATTGTATGTTAGTACTTTCTTACATAATAAAATCTTTCTAAATCTGTTTTAACTTTTTATCATCTGAAATTTTAAACATATACAAAAGTAAAGCACATGATTGAAGGAACCCAACACAGCCATCATATAACTATGGGGATTTTTGTTCATTGCACAATATTAACTTCACCAGTTGGATACCTAATTTCTTCTCTTCAGAAACTTTTGAAATAAATCTAAGGTAGCATAAAATTTCCTCCATAAAATCTCTGTGTATTATTACAAGATATAAAGTCTTCTTTACCCTAATTACAAAATCATATTTCCCCTTAAACATGAACAATAAAATTTTATTTTCAGAAATACTGTTTATTCTCAAATTTTCGTATTTCATAAGTATATGCTCAGCTTCTTTTTCATTTCCTGGTTTGCATTAGAATCCAAATGAAATACATGCATTATAGTTGGTTGATATGTCCCATTAGCCTTTTATTTATTTCCCTTCTCTTTTGCATTTTCTCCTTTGGAAACCTATTTGTTGAAGAATCTGAACCATTTTTCCTATACATATTTTCACAGTCTAGACTTTTTCCATTCACATCCCCTTATTCTTTTTTTGTACATAGTATTTTTTACAAGTTTGATGATATATCTAGAACAGCTCTGCCTCTTATAAATACAATGTAGGACATATATAATTTTAAAATTTCCAGAAGCTACATTGAAAAACGTGAAAAGAAAATTAATTTTGCTAAATATGTTTACTAAATCAAATATATCCAATATACTATCATGTCAATATATAATGAATATAAAAGTATTAATGAGACATTTTATGTTCTTTTTCTTGCACTAAATTTTTTAAATCCTAAGCAAAAAAATGATTCCCTACTGGGTAGCATTTCTAAGAAATGCTGACAAGAAAGCATCACTCATTTGGGAAGAACTTCTGGCTGTGATCTACTGAATTCCTCTACAAATGCACTTTCCAAAAAGTAACTATAAAGCTCAAAAAATTGACAAAAAAACATGCCTTTTAGCACTTTGGAAATCTACCAGAAGTCTACAGTAATCCAAGACACATTTATATTTGAATAAACTGTTGGGATTTTGGTTTAAAAAAATGAGAATCTATATTGTATTAGCTTATGGCTGCTTATGCTCACCGCCTCACAGCCTTAGATTGGTAAATGCCGTGTTCTCCCATGGCTTTAAGGGACAGGCTGTAAGAAATGTAGCTGCACTGCCGCAGTTGCAGATGGCTCACTTGAGATGGAAAGGTGCATGTCGTCCACACTTATTGGCACTGTTGGTAGAAATGACAATCTCAGAGTTAGGCTAATGGAGAGATTTAACAGTTCAGCTAATGTTAAGCTGTGATTGTGATTATAAAAAGCATATTTCTGGTTGAAGCTATGCCAGCATGCAATGGGAAGTATGAACCTGAGGGAACCCAAGTCAGCCATATACCGCTGGTCAATCCTGAGATAGTGTAACAGCGGAGACATGAAAAGACCCAATGGAAAGTAAAAGTTGTGGCAAATTTGAAAATGCATAGACTTTAGTGAATTTTTTTACACACACAGTTTCCTTGGCATAAAGACCTCATAGGTTCGAGGTGATTAAAAACAACCTCAAAGCAATCTCTGACAGACCCCAAATTTCCAAGAACACAAAGAGGGACCCTTGGGAAACCATGCTTAAGAAAATAATATAATAAAAAATGCACCAGAGAGATCAGCAGCCACACATCATAGGGTGATTTATTTTGCAGAGTTAGGCCAAGCGAATTAATAAAGAAGCAAAAAATCACAATACATTTGCGGGGAAAAATCACAATCTAGACTTGCTATATGTTATCTAAAATGCATGGTCTGTGACAAAATACTACAAAATATGCGAAGAAACAGGAGAGTATGACCCATGCTCATAATCAACAAGAGAAAACAGTTAATATAAACTGTCTCTGTCTCCAGATGTTGCAATTAGCAAATGGACAAGGCTTCAAAGCATCCGTTGTAAGTACCAGTGCATTCAAAATAGTAATGTAAAGCATTAACACAAACTTAATGGAAAGTATGGCAAAATGAATAACCTAGTAAATTCTGAGAAGGAAGTAGAAATTATGAAAAGAACTAACTGCAAATTTTATGGTTGAAATGTACAATAATTTAAATTCGATTCACTAGAGGAATTGAAGTGCAGAATCAAGATGGCAAAAGAAACAATCAGTTAACTTGAAAGCTCATCTATAGAAATTGTCCTTCTGAAGAACAGAGAGAAAAAACCAAATCAAAATAAACAGCCTTTCAGAAGCATGTGGGACAACAATTGTTCCAACATATTTATAATGTGAGGCTCAAAGGGAAAAAGTCAAAGGGGAAAATAAAACAACAAGTAGAATCATTCTTAGAAATAAAAGGACAAGGGATACTTATACACGTTACAATACAGATGAACCTTAAGAGCATTGGGAATGCATCGTGAAAAAAGACAGATGCAAAAGTCTTCATATTGTATGATTTCATTTATAGAAAATGTCTAGGAATGGCAAATCCATAGAGGCATAAAACATATTAGTGTTTCTAAAGGATTTGGGGGAAGGCATTTTAGGAATGGTTGCTTAGTGATTGTGGGAATTATTTTTAGGGTGATTGAAATGTCTTTTCTTTTAATTTTTATTTCTATTAGTACATATTTGCAGTACATAATGATTGCATCCCTCATGGGGAGTTGGTACAGACATATAGTATTTCTCAATTATTTTTTTATCTCCTTCCCCTTCAGTCTCTTCACTTTCCTGCCATCTCTTGGTATCCTTCCCATTTCTAAAAGATCTATCCCCCAATTTCCTATTACCTATGTTCTACCTTTCTCTTTTTTATATTTTGAGTGTCTCTTAGAATATATGTGTCTCGTAGAAGGTATGTGTATTTAAACTTGTTTGTCTGATTTATTTCACTTAAAATTAGGATCTTCAGGAGCATTCATTTTCCTACAAATGGCTCAAGTTGATGAGAATGTTTTAAAATTGGATGATGGCAAAAGTTTCTTGAAATGAACATTTAATCACTGAATTTAACACTTAAAATTGGTGAATTGTATGTTATAAAGCTTAGACTGTAATAAAGATATGTAAAAAAAGACATAGTAAGCAAGCTGGCAAGAAAAACAAAGCAACATGGCCAGTCATTTTATTTGCTGATTCCATCTGAATAATACTTGCTCAAAACAATAGATAGCCTAGTTTTGATGTGTTTGCAATTGTAAAATGTTAGTAATCATAATTGTATAAAGTATTTTAAAATTTACATGTGACGTTCACATTTATACTACTTTAGAGTCTTCAGCACTCTGAAAAATGAAGGATGCATAGCCTTTAGCTTTCAAAAGGGAGGGAAGTGAACTGACTTACCAAATTTCATACAGTACGTGGTACAGTGGGCCCAAATTCAGACTTGTTGACTGCAAGTTCCATGTCTTTTTTCCTGCATTATGCCAACCTTTCTCTCTATGATAGCAACCCACCTGCAATTACATTTATTAATCCTGTAGGTGGGTATGAAAATTTAGATATTAGAAGAGGGAATAGCAGAAATGAGAATTGTGGTTCTGTTTGTGCTATGTTCTTACTGAGTATTTGTTGTTAGGAATGCAGAAAAAGTTCAACAAATTTCCTCCTTTGGGGTAAAGTGGTACATATATCTGTATCTAACTGATCACACACTGACCCAACTGCATCAAGTCAATTCTAACCTGGTATCTAATCTGGGAATCTAGTCTGAGTGCAAATTTTAGTAGGGAGGGGAAAACGTATTACAGTCTGTCACTTCATAACCTTGCAGAATGGTCATGTATACATAGGCATATTTTTAGTTTACGTGTAGCATTAATGCTGTGAATGAAATCAAATCTATATTACTTCTTTATTGGACATAGTCATACCTTCCCTGTTTAAGAACCTTACTGTCTTTGTTACTCAAGTAAGGATGAATGCTTTTCAGCTTCCTTAGCTGCAATTGAAAGGCTTTCCTAAGTTGTTCACTCTGGTTCCAGTAGCTTCCTTTGAATCTTATTTCAGAAATTCAGTGATTCACATATCGCAAGGAGATTCAGAGTACCAACTCAACACTCTGGAAGACTGAGGGAGAATTCACAAATGTAAACGCACTCTGGATAATTTAGCACTTTAGCAAGACACTCTCTCAAAATGAAAAACTAAAGTAAAAAGGGCTGGGGATGTAGCTCAGTGTGGTGGCCTGGGGTTCAAATCCCAGTACTGCAAAAACAGCAAACAAAAGAAGAAAAACAAATAGAGCACAGATTTTGTAGCTGAACTTGTTGGCTTTGAATTCTAGGTCCATTGGCTATGTGGTCCTTGTGAAATTACTTATTTTCTCTGTACCACTTTTTCTCCATCTGTAAAATGAGGATATCTATCTCATATTGAAAGTTCTGAGGATTAAATGTAATTCATGCGTGTACGTTGCTTAGAAGCATACCTAGAACTCCTTCCTTGTCCTTGTACTTCTGATTTTAAATTTTTATTAGTAATTATAACTAATATTATAATTTTGACTATAATTTGAATAAAATTATTAATAGAAGTCATAGCATTTAAGAAAGCTGGCAATTTTAATTTACACCAGGGATTTTGTTTTGGTATTTGCTCATTTCGACTTTCCATTAAAATAATTTTTGTGTGCTATCCATGACTGCTATGTAAGTTTCATTGGATTAATGATAGTAAGTATTTCAGCACTTACAATTAAGAAATGGAGATATACTATTTTGCCATAAAGCATAGTCTAGAACTTACACATTGGTGCTCTTATATTATGTAGGGTTTTTCCTAATAATAGGCTGCCACCATAAACACAGTTATTATTAGCCCACAGAGAAAAGACCCTTGGTAGAAATCCAGGCAATCACTACTAACCCCTGTATCAATCTCTGCAATTAAGTTGCTATTTTTTTATTTTCTTTAAGGATCTATGTTTTTGTAGCATACAGAGTGATTAGCTCCCTTTCAGTCTAATCTGTATCATGATTAATATTGTGGCTCTAGTAGTAAGCACCAAAAGTGTAACTAGTTCCAGTTTTTATACATGAAACTTGAGAGGATTAGTAATAAAGCGCCAGTTTTGCTAAACTGATGCTGAAGATGGATGGCAAGAGAACTTTGATTAACACTTACTACTTGTAAACTATGGATCAAAGTAATATCTCTGGTTATATAATTCCGTATTTAAAGCTTATTGCTTTTCAAGACACTGTGTTAAATTTGATGCTACATTTTGGATAAGTAAGTTAACGCCAAAATTACTATCAAATTTACAAAAACCCAATGGATTTCATTGTAAGAAAAATGAATTGAATATGATTGTTTACTTGCGGAAATAATCAGCTATTGTTCTTTTCTAAAGAGTAAAAAAGCTTTTATGTATTGAATTATCTTAAATTTTCTTGAAGATTGTTGTCTCTATTAAGTGTTTAGATGATCTACATAATCCTCCACAATGGATATTGAAAAAGTAATAAGAGAATGATAATTTGAAGTTACTTTAGGAGGTTGTTAGAGTTCCAAAAGGGATGGTGTAATAGAGACAGATGTCATTGCAACTCAAAGATGTATTATAATTTTCAAATTACTGAGGGATAGAAGTGTGCTAGGTATTTATACAATTACAAAAACAGATTTGTTCCTCAGTAAGATTCCAGGCTTTCATATTGGGATTCACTAAACTGTCACCATTTATCTAATGGTATGAAATACTCAATGAGTCTTCAAAATGACAATATACAGAGCTGGTCCCTAAGAACTGTGTCCAAACTTGAGTGTGTCCGCACTTGTATAGGAGAAATGTGATTAAGATTCCTTTATAATCAATGGAGAATATGAAATTAGAGTAAGTGTTCAATTTCCTAAAAGCAGGTAAGAGTTTCTTTCTGGAGTTTAGTGGCACCACAGACATTTTTGTTCACTAATTCTGCTTTCCTCTTGTCTCACATGATTCACAATTGATGTCCATTAAAATTCTTGAACTTCTAGAGATAATGAAGACAAAAAAATAGAACTAACCAGAACAAACAAGAATCTACAGAAAGAGATGTGAAATGATCACTATTTAGTTGTAGAATTATGCAGCTGTCATTTTTTTCTCTTTCAAAATGGCCTAAGAAGCCTGCAAAAGCACCACGAGGATGTCAACAGCAGCTGTTCTCACAAACGAGTAAAATCAGTGTTAGGAGAATATTTTTTCAGAAAGGACCTCAATTACTTCTATGTAATATTTCAAAAATGCTAATAGAACAATTAGCTTAAACTTGTACATATGAACTATGGCAATAAACAGAATTTCATTTCAGCATGCTACTTCCTTGGCACAATAAAATACCTGTTGATCATTATATACTTCAAACATGTACTAATAAAAGTTTTAGAGATGCTATGTACCATAAAAGCACTCTCTTTCAAAAGCCCTCATTTTCTAAATAAGAATATCGATACCGAGTACATAAAATTCTCATTGTGCATTCTAAAAGGTGACAGTTTATTCATCCTTTTGTTAAAATGCTATGGGGTATCCATGTGACACCAAAAAATAGCCAATTCCATGATAAAATTAAACTAATATATTGGCTTAAATGTTCATTCAAAAAAGCAAAAATAAAAATGACAAAGAACTGACCATGAAAGGTAGTTTCGGTAAATTATATAAAGGGCTTATTTATTTGTAGTATAGCACCAATACAGGTTAAGATTTTTAAAACTCACTAAATTTTCCAGTAGGCAAATGTACAAAATCTGTAAATATACACTTCAGAAGAGAAGGAATTAAACTAGCAAACATGCAGAAAAATATTCAGCCTCACTTATAAGCAAAGAAATGCAGATTTAAAGAAGGTCCAATTAATTTGCTTATTTAATTATATATTTAAAATTGATGCTCAGAGTTGACAAGGGTGCTATGCAAGACAAGTGTTCGCACGTATTGCTAATGTCAATGAATATTTTTTCAAACCTCAAAGCCACAAAAATTTCAAAACTTTTAGCTCACTAAATCAATTTCTTGGACTGTACTTTAAGGAAATAAAAAGTACTGATGATATTAATATCTTTATATTGCTTCAATTATAATACTCATAAATGGAGATGGGGAATATAAATATCCAACAACAGGAGAACATGAATATCCAATAAATTATTGCATATTAACTCTACCTAGCCACTAAAAATGACGATTGTAGAAACTGTGTAGAAACATACATAAAATCTCATGCAATAAGCAACATGAACAAATTTGTATATATACTATGACCAGAAGGAAATACACCAGAATGACAGAAGTCACTCTAACAGACTGGTAAGATTATGTAAAACAGTTCTTCAATTTTGTGAAAAATCAAGTGATTGTGATAGTTTTATGGTCACCCTGCACAGAGCATTTCATTATTTTTAAGTGTTTCCTCTCAAGAAAAACAAGGAAAGGTAAGATAAAAATCAGCTAGAATTTCACCTTCCTTCTAAGAGCTTCCTAAGTCCAGTGCTTTCTGAATAAGTTTACCTGCATTAATGTACAGGGTTTTTACTGAGGTGGAAATATTGCAATATTACCGAAGAGTGCATTTGCCCCTTGTTATCTATTCCCTGAGCACTGTGTGGGCTGATTTGCTCTCCCTGCTGTTCTGTAAAGGCTTGCTCTCCTTAAACAATGTTCAGTGTATCCATTTTTATTTTTTATTTGTTTTTTTATTTTTTATTTTTGCAGCACCGAGGATTGAACTCACAACCTCGCACCTGCCAGGGCAGGCGCTTAAGCCACTGAGCCAAACTCCCAGCTCTGGTTTTTTGAGGCAGGGTCGCACTATGTAGCTCAGGCCGGCCTTGTGCTCGCGCTGTAGCCCAAGCCAGCCTTGAACTCACAACGCTCCACCTACCTCAGCCTCCTGAGTGCTGGGATTAAAGGCATGCGCCACCACGCCCAGCTTATTTTTTATTTTAAGGAGAAAAACAAAAAGATCAGGAAGAAAACAAGCAATAAACAGCAACAAAAGCAAATGGATGACAACGACAGCAACAACACTTTTTGTTCTGAAGTAGAATAAAACTTTTTCGTAAAGACTCCAACTTACAGGCAGCTACAGCCAGTAGGCCCACTCTGTCTGCACTGAAGGCAAACCAGGGACAGGTTTCCATTTTCAGAGGCCAATAGACATGATTAAGAATGAGATATGGAAAGAAAGTAAAAGGAGCCGGACATGGGCACACCTGTAATCCCAGCACTTGCACTCAGGAGACTGAGGTAGGAGATTCCTGTGAGATCAAGGCCAGCCTCAACTGCAAAGTGAGTTCAAGGCCAGCCTGAACTACAAAGAGAAACCGTGTCTCGAAAATGAAGTAAAACAAAGGAGGAGGTGAAGAAGGAGAAAGGAGAAGGAAGATGAGGACAAAAACAATGACAAGGACCAGGAAAAGGAGGTGAAGAAGTGGGTGTTAAAGGATAGTGGAAGTGAGATTATCCCAGTACATAAAGATACTCACAGAACCTGTGGATTCAAAGACATTCTTTTAGTTCAACTACTCTATAGTAAATGTGTATGAGAGTTAGAAAAAAGAAGGAAACAGAAGGGAAACAAGAAATGGATAAAAAATAAAGGAAACAAAGCTTTGAATATGCCAGCCAAGTATTTCAACAAATCAATCTAAGTTTCCTCTCAATTTCAGAACTAGAAGAGATTTTTGTAGATAATTGATTCTTTTTGTTCTAGATTTACGGCTCTGAGAGAAGGGAGGTTATTTACCCAGAGTCACTCGGGTAGATCTCCTTCTAAAAGACAATGCAGAATAGTGGTTAAGAGTGTGGTTATTAGACATAGGTTGTAGAAATTGAAATCAAAGCTCTGTTTGACCTTGCCAAGCCACTTACCTGTTCTGCCCCATGGTCTTATCTGTAAAATGAGGATTAAAATTTGTACCTACCACATAAGGCGCTATACGAATTAAAATAGTCAATACGTGAAAAGCACTATGAGAGTGCCTGCAACCTGCTAACTGCCATATGAATTAGCTACTGCTGTGTTGTTATTCTCTTCATTGGGATTTTTTTTTCTTTCTAGGGCCAATGAGTCTCATATATAACATTTTCTCACTTTAACCTTATGGTGACTAAATAAATGAACATAAACCTCTATTGGTCTCTTCTGAAATTGTGTAGAGTTTATCTTATTAGGCAGTAGACAGTCAGAGGCACAAAAGCAAACAATGGGTTGTTACATTTGAATTTACTCTATAGGAATTATCTGAATGGATCTGTTGGAGTAGCAAAGATCATTGACATCTTTTTCAATTTGTTTCATTAAAGCATGTGCTGTACATACTCATTTGCTTTGTTTTGTAATTAATAGAGAAATCAAAACCCTTTTGGTGGAAACAGTATTATATGTACAGTTGGTTTTTCCGTAAGTTGACCATGTCATCATAATGTCAAAAAGCATTTACTTGACATTGGACTTCTAGGATAGCATGTTGGACACTGAATGAAAAAGTCATTTAGGCAATTATGAACTTTCCCTTACCAAAGAATGTTTGGGAAAATGTCTTTTCTACATTATTGTGCTTTCAAATATTATTAGATTTAAAATATTAATCTTTTCTTCATAACTGCTATTCTTTATTTTCAAAACTAAACTTTTGGTCAGTGAGTTCACATATTGCTTCTTGATGCTTTGACAAATACCAGTTATATACCCTCAAATATTAGGCACACTGAATTTTTGTTCCTATCTCATGTGCCAAAAGTGAACTGGCATGTTTCCCTGGTCACCTCTATCTGCTGACGCAAACTTTAAAACACAATGTTGTAGTGGAGAAGTCAGAGAACTTTTACCAGTTTTGTGGTTTAAAGGAAAATTGCTCCCAACAACACTCAGTAATCTTGAATAGGTGTGACATTCCTAGATGATTTCTGACTGCAAATAGCTGCAATTAGGACTTTGGAAATAACTCATAATGGCTATATGAATCAGTCTCTCTCTCTCTCTCTCTCTCTCTCTCTCTCTCTCTCTCTCTCTCTCTCTCTCTCTCTCTCTCCTCCTCTCTGGAATGCATGTGTTGCAAATAAACATGCCAAGGGAAAACAGAAGTTCTGGATTTCCATACATAAAATTCAGAGTGATTATAACAAGCTAAATCATTGGTATTAAATGCAACATTGGGCATTCAAAATAATAGTTTTATTTTTATATTTAGCATATCATTTTCATCATGTTAAGATAAATGTAGTTCATACTTAACTGAGTCTGACAGAGCATTACTCAGGCTATTCTGAACATTTGTCTAGTCATAATCCTGATGGCTGTGAATCAAAGTCTTGAAAGAGAAAATAAAGAGTTGGAAAATGTAATTAGAAGATAAAAGACTGTCAATTCATATAATGGAAAACATTTTAGAGTCCTTTTTAGTTATAAAGTCTTTCACTGATATTTTTTATTCTCAATGGCCTTATGTGGAAATGGCTCTCTGTCTCAAATTGCTAACCTCTCATACTTCAATGAACAAAGAACTGAGTATGTTCATTAAAATGAATTATATCGAAGTCTAATTTACAGGATGAAAGTCAAATCTAAATACTTCCCTTGAATTCTGTTGGTATAGTTCTCAATTTGCATGATTATAGCAAATCAAGGCCTAAAATTCAGATGACTGCCTACCTGCTGTAAAACATTCTCTGAGAATCAAAAAATAAATGTAAATTTGCTTAATAACATAGATGCTCAATGAAATTTCGGTGGTTGCAATACAGGGTTGGTAATGAACAAATAAACTAAACCAAGTACAGTCTTTTCCTAAAACATTCCCCTTTCATGCTCAACCATTACTTTATTTACAAAGAAAGAATCATTTCATTCTCCTTTTACTAGAATTATTTATGCATGGCTTAAATTAGTCTGTGAGTTTCTTGGAGGTAGAAATTATGTTTATTAGTTTCCTTATTATCTCTAGACCTTCTTAAGAATGACATTTGTTTATCCATTTGTTCAAAACGTATCCAACAAGTGTCTAGTATATGCTATCTATTGTGCTTATTTGGAGGTATATAATAATGAACAGAACAGACAATGCTTACCACCATGGAGCTTATATTTTAATGGAGAAAGATAGATGGCAGTCAGTGGGAAAATAAACTATATAGTGTGTCATTTGGTGATAAGTTTTTTTTCAATGGCAGGAAGGAGGATGAGCAGTACCATTTTTGGTGGTTTCTTCATTGGGATCTTGCAAAGTCCCTGAGGCAGAAGTATGCCTGGTGTTTTCCAGAATGGCAAGGTTGAGATACCTATAGTTTATGAGTTAGGGGGAAATGTCAGAGTATGAGTTTTCCATTGTTAGACTAGGGACTTTATAGATTGTTTTAAATATTTCACTTATATTTTGAGGAAATAAGACTTCGTCGCTGTTTCTGAGAAAGAAAGAGCCATGAATGACTTGTATTTTAAAACTTTCATTCTGGCTGCAGGATAAAGAATGTGCTATCAGGGAACTATGGCATATGCAGTAGACCAAGTACAAAAATGTCACAGTAATCCAGTCGGAAAAGAGAAGTTTCAACCAGTGTAGGAGTGAGAAAGTGGAAAGATGTGTCTGGGTTCTAGATATATTTCAAAGGTAGCGCTAGTAGTATTTACTGATGGATTGTATGTGATATGTGAAAACTAGGAGTCAAAGATGATTTCATCTTCTCTGACCTGAGTTAACAGAACAGAGTGGTCATCTACCGAGAGAGAGAGAGAACTGTGAAAGGAGTAAGATTTAGACCTTGCTGTTCCTATACCGGTATAGTAACCAGAAGTGTTGTTTACATCTTCTCAGTACTATGAAGAACAAAAATTTACACCACCTAACTCATGAAAAATGCTCTGCAGGCTTGAACCTCAAAAGTCACAATATGAACAGTTTGATAGCTCAGTTTGAGATACCTTTTAGGTAACTAAGTGGAGATACTGAGTGGGCAATAACTATTCAAGCCTGTGACTCAGTGGAGATACAATGGAGAAGTTGTGAGCATATACTCCAAGTATAAAATCTTGAGATGGTATTAGATTAGAATGCTATTGAATCATTAGCATGTGTTCATTTATATTATTGAATCTGCCTTCTTTCTAAGCATTCACATCTCTGATGCTAACTCAAACAAACTAGGTATCTCCACAAGACTATTTATGAGATTTATAAGTGTCAGAGTTAAATAGCTTTTACTATGTGTATGCCTAGCACAATGCTAAGTAGTATAGGGAACATAAAAAGGTACAAGATGCAAAATTTTGTGTTCAAGAATCCTAAGGTTTGGTTAGGGAAATAACACCTCAACTTATAAAACATTGCTCACACTACAAAAGCAGGATGTACCATTTGATGCATATAAGTCAGTCCATAAAAATTTACTTAGTGATTTCTGTGTTCTGTGTGCTTGCCTCAAAGGCAATAGGAATTTCAAAGAATGAGATGTTGCACATGATAGAGTATAGTATCTACATGTCTATGGGTTTCTTTGAAAGTACATTTGGTGGAGAGTAGAAGAAGAATAAAGAAATCAATTTCACTGCTAAATAGAATCACAGTTACTTGATTTTAGACTAGGTTTTTTTTTTTAATATTGTACAAAAGGACCAGGATGCAAAGTTATAGCAGGGGATGGAAAATATAATGATAAGATCTTGTGAAGAAGGAAAATAAGAATATTTTTACATGGCTTTTCACTTTTACAGAGGACTTTGACATCTGAGATTGCACTTGAACTTCTCAAACTTCTCTGTGCTAACTAGGGCAGCTAATTCCTCTACTGGCCCTGAGAATTTCAGCGGTTCCTAGCTCAGCATTTTGTGGGGAAAGGATTTTTTTCAGTGATTTATCATGAAGTTTCAGATCGCTATTTCTAAACCCGATTTAGATCTTGCTGTTCCTATACTGGTATAGTAACCAGAAGTGTTGTTTACATCCTCTCAGTACTATGAAGAACAAAAATTTACCACCACCTAACTCATTAAAAATGCTCTGTAGGCCTCAGGCTTGAAAGCCACAATATGAACACAAAAAGCTCAGATCCCCTAAAGGACACTTATTTCATGAGCTCTGGTAGCTGCCTCTTTCATTCAGAATCCTTACCTTCCTCAGAGTCCCTGTTTTAAATGTAATATTAAACCAGAGGCAAGAATGCGTTCTTTCTGAATGTGTTCTCTTGCCAGTTTTCCTTTCAAATGTGGGTCGTACTGGGTTAATATTTATATTCCTGGCCCCTTTCTTATCCAATAATTCTTTTTAATCTAATCACTGACTTTAGCATTAAACACGCACACAACACACACACACACACATACACACCATTAAGCGACATTGTTCTTTATTTGCATTCTGACACAAATATTTTGATGACTCTCCTTTACTTTGAGTATTTTTTGATGTTACAATCTCCAGTTTAATCCTAAATTCTTGACAACATATGCATGAAACACAGGGTGTTATTATTGCCTCCGGCTAGCTTCATGTCGTCTAGTTTGTCTTTTCCTTCACTCCTTTGATAGCATTATCAGGACCAATTGTGAATCTGCCAGATGCCTTTCCTTGCAAAAGGACAAATCTAAGAAGGCTTGTGTTTTTTTTTTTCCCCTCTCCCAGGACTGCTTTCATTAAAAGACTTCCTCGTCCTTTTTTCATGAAACTGATCTTGCTGAATCAGAGATGGAGCAAACAGACTGCAAACCCTATCAGCCTCTGTCAAAAGTCAAGCATGAAATGGATCTAGCTTATACCAGTTCTTCTGATGAGAGTGAGGATGGGAGAAAACCAAGACACTCATACAACTCCAGAGAAACTCTGCATGAGTACAACCAAGAGCTGAGAATGAATTACGATAGCCAGAGTAGAAAGAGGAAAGAAGTAGAGAAATCTACTCAAGGTATGTTTATTTTATTTTTTATTTATTTATTTATTTATTTATTTATTTATTTATTTATTTTTTGGTACTGGGGATGAAACTCACAACCTCACGCCTGACGGGTAGGCACTTATGCCACTGAGCTAAATCCCCGTCCCCATTTTTTGAGACAGGGTCTCACTATGTACTTCAGGCTGGCCTTGAACTCATTTTGAGGGTATGTTTATAATGCATTTTTATAATTGGTATAATTTCTCATTAGGGAATGGGGAAACCCTTAAGTGCATAAAACTGTGTTTCAAAAATAATTTTGGGGCTGGGGATTTAGTTCAGTGGCTCAAGCACTTGCCTGGTAAGTGTAAGGTCATGAGTTCGATTCCTGGTACCAAAAACAAAACAAAACAAAACAAAAAATAAATTCACTGATGTTAACTGGTTAATAGTTTGTACTGTGTACACATACTTAGTAAATCTGTTTCAAATGCTAACCCAGCTAAGGTTGAAGGTTACATGTGCTTTTTATGGATTATGTATGAACTTAGATGCAACGGTCCTCTTATCAGAGCATTCAAAATTTGTCTAATCCTCCAAATAGCCATTTATAGACTGAAAGATAAATCATTTATAGTAAGATGAAAAGTAAACAGCTAAGTGCTTTTCAAGCCATTGCCTATATGGGACAAAAGTCTCAAACACATATTTGGTTGCTGAAAAAACTTCCAAAAAAGGTCCAAAAAATCTGCCATCCAAATACAGATTTTGTGCAGCACGCTTAGAAGGGAAATCCTTTTTGGTGTTTGTTTTTTACCACAGACACATTTTGGAGTGTATTCTTTGGGCAGCCTTGGCTTTGCAATTATGGAAGGACACTTTCTAAGAAATAAAAAATGCAGGCGAATAGAAATATTATTCTTTTCTCCTTTTCAATTGACAGATTAGCAGTTTTAGACACTACTTTAACTTCGCAGGAAAATAGGTATTGACATTGTCATGCATTATTTGTTATGAATAAGTCATACTAAGATGCTTTAAAAATAGCTTCTTCTTGAACAGTAGCTCTCAAAGTGTGGACCCTGCCTTAGCAGCATCAGCATAACCTGGAAGCTTCTTAAATATGCACATTCTCAGGCCCTATTCCAAACTTCTTGAGTCAGAAATCCTGAGATTGGGATCCAGCAATTTATGTTTTAACAAGCCTTACAGGGGATTCTAATGCCTGAGTTTGAATGCTATATCACTTCTCTATAATTTCTTCTACTCAGATGCCTTCAATGATCACACATCTTTGGGTGATTTTAAATATTTATTTTCAAACCAAACCTCCTTTATTTCCTCTTGTCCTAAATTTTTAGTTACCTGCTGAACATTACCAAATGACTGACACACTTAACGCTTTAAATCAATGTTTCTAAAATGGAAGCAATTGTCTTAACACCCTCAATCCCAGTCCTCTTTCCATTGCCAGATGTCTATAAATGGTGTCCCGTTTCTCACAAACAACCACGCATAAATTCTGTAACTTATGAATTACCTCATCCCGCAGAATTAATCTCTACACCTCTCACATCCATCTTCCTTCCATTCTCATCATCATTGCTGCCATTATATCTTACGTAGACAGTTTTTTGTTTCCTAACTGGTCTGCCTGTATCTCACCCCACTCCTCTTCAATCCCCTCAATGTGCTGTTATCTCTTTCTGGGCAAAAACAGAGTTTTGTGTTTGTGGTGCAAAGGGTTGAACCCAGGGCTTCATGTATGCTAGGTCAAGTGCTATACCCTTGAGCTACATCTCTAGCTCCAAACTCTTTCTTGGAATGGCCTTCCCTGCTTTATCCAAGCATTCTGCAAGGCCTAATTTCCAAGTGACTTTGGCACTGAAGCAGTGTTGCACCATTACGCCCTTCATAATCTCTATCCCATAGTGTTGGTGATCTCTCCTTCCATGAACTAGGAGAGTATTTTATTTGGACTCATTTGTACCTCATGTTGTGGTTGTGCATATTCTCTTATATTACACACTCAATGAAGATAAAAATAATTCTTTCTTTCTTTCTCTCTCAGTATTTCAGATCCCAGATCTTTCCTATTTCTAATTTTAAGTATTAAGACAGGGTCTCACCATGTTGCTATGGTAAGTTTCTGGGTTGTCCAATCTGGGCTTAAACTTGCAATCCTCCTGCCTTAGCCTTGAGCACTGGAATTATAGTCATGTTCTCCCCGTCTGCCTGTGTTTTTGTTACTGATCTCTTTTTCTATGAAATTTTAATGCAGTATATACTGTATTATTGTTTTCTTTAACGAGATATGTGGCATCAGTGGAATACAAGTGTTTATCATACATTGAAAACTGCCCTTTAAATACTATCACATCAAATTATTACAAAAAATACTGTATTTTAATTAGTGGCAGAAACTTTCATTTATAAAATCTTAAGTTGATCCAAAAATTTGAAATATTCATACTACCATTTAAATATACACTAATATTTGCTATGTTATTTGTTTTTCATCTTTTAACATAATTGGCAAAGGTTTTGTATATCTCTCTTCAGTGATTCATTTTACCCCCTTTTATTTTTTCAGATAAGATAATGAGCACTTGTTCTAAAGTGATTTTCTTCTCCTACCTACCTAGCAATTGGTAAACGTTATACTATGTGAATTTCCTGGCTCTATCATGCCTTAAAAAAGTGTTGCTCCCATGAAAATATTTCTCCGAGGATTTTCTTTAGAGAAGATGAAGTCACAATTGTAAGTTGTGTGTTGTAGGATGGGGTATAGAGTGGTTGACCTGAAAGTCTGTGAGTTTATTATTCTGATGACAGTTCTAAAAGTACAAAAATTTTCATGAAATTCTTATAAAGGGCTAGACATACTCAGATTTTGTCTCCATGCAGTAGATCAAAAGAATTTGAAATGAGTGCTGTTTGTCTTCTATAATGCCATCATAATTTTCTTTCAGGAAACTATTTTTAAGCAGTAAGCCTTTACTTAGTATTTAATATATGTCAAGTCTTGAGTTCTATGCTGAGGATGAAAATTACTGCTTGTAGGAAGTTCTTATACAAAAGAGAAAATCAATATTCAGACAAATCATTGCAATGAAATGTAGCAAGTGCTTTTGTAACAGTCCCCCCTTATTGAGGGCTTTGCTTTTCACAATTTCAGTTACTTATTTAGAAGAAAACTTTAGAAATAAACATGAGTTTTAAATGACATGCCATTCTAAGTAGCACAATGAGATCTCACACCATCTTTCTCTGTGTTACAAAGGGCATGAATCGTCCCTTTATCCACTGTGCTCACATTGCATATGCTACTCAACCCTTAGTCAGGTTTTAGGCATCTACTGGGGGTCTTGAAATACATTCCTTATGGAAGACAGAAAATTCCTGTACTGTTAAATTGCTGTGGAAATACACAGGATAAAATATCTAACTTCTTTGATGGACCCAGTGTCCATACAAATTACTATTTGATCTAGGTCTTAAAATTTAAATAAGCATTTACCAGGAGGGCATTCCAAGAAGGTATATTAGCAGGTGAAACCTTCAAAGATGAAAAAGACCTGGAATGGTATGACATTCATTATATTTAGAAAAGGTCTGTTGAGACAGTTCATATGCCAAATTTGGGATCTCTTTTTTTTAACTTTAACGATACAATTGTTAGATGATACCATCATGACAGTTAGAAATAACTGGATGCACAGAGAGAATCTATGAGGCTACTGCATTAGACCAAAACTAAAGGTGGCAATGCGATGAAGTTAAACTATAGGTGAGGAAGGAAGGAAACCTCAAGAGATAATAGTGTAATCACAGTGACATGACTTGGTAATTGGTTGAGGTCACAAGAGATAACCGAGTCAAGGATGACTCTACAGCTTTGAGTTTGGCAAACCGGGTAGACCATGACCCATTCATTAAGATAAGGACATGTGGGAGTAGATTTGGATGGGAAGAGATTGTGTTTCTTTCTGGACATGCTTAGTTTAAGATGCTGGTATGTCATCCATGTGGATGTTCCATCAGGCAGTGGATGTCTAGGTTTCAGGACACATCTGGCCTGTGGATATAAACTGATCGGAGCCTACCATTGTCCCAAAGATGCCTAGGTATGGTGAGATTACTGAGGGAAAGTGTGTAACATGAGACTGAAAAAGGTCAAAGGCAGAAAGCTAAATTTATCATACATGAACTGTCATAAATACATTTTAAATCTATTTATACTTTTACCAGCACCATCTTTCAGTGCACTAACTTACATATACTAAAGTACATAGGATCTGAAAATTGAGATTCTCAGAACCATATCAGAGTATTCTTCCCTAATCTGTAGTGACAACTAGGGAGGAAAACGCATACTCTTTTAGGGGAGAAATGAGTTATATTATATTAAGCAAAAGAATGAGTCCAATTTATTGTTTTATTTTATATATGACTATCAATCAAAGATAACATTAACTTTCAAAAACATGTGGTAGTGGTTGCATCTTGCATTAATCCAGCTAAATCTAAGCCTAACTCAGTTTTAATTTTAATTTTTGACTTTAACAGTTAAATTGTATGTATTTCTCATGTGTAGTATGGTGGTTTAAAGTGCATATGCATTGTAGGTTCTCAAAAAATCATTGCGATTTAGATCACGAAGGACAAAAGCTAATTTAATGTTGATTTAAGGGCCTACTTCTATGCTGGGTAAAATCATGGATGGCTTTCTGCGAAATTGACTTCATCATTATCTTCAGCAGCAGCAGCACTATCAACACCAGTGTTGAATTTTACCTTCTCTCTACTAGAACTCTGCTAGAGGTGGTTCTTCGCATTTGCTCTATAAACACTTTATGAGGCATGAGGTGTTATCCTCAATTTCAGATGAGGTAACTGAGGTTTACAAAAACTTGCCAGAGATTCCATGGCTGATTACTGAGAGATGGGATTGGAGATCATGCCTGTATCTCCACTGTGCCCATGTTCATATACTATACTCCCTTGCTTACCTACATCAGGAGATTATGGTAGGGTGAAAATATTTAGGAACTCCAAAAACATGTTAATTTCCATTCATTTCCTTCCACAATAATTTTATCTGCCTCCTTATGTTCCAGTTACCAAGGGTTTACAAGAAGGTTAAAAGCCTTTCTGTTCTGATTATCATTAGAATAGGGTAAATTATATCGTATAATTTTCAAGTATTTTGGAGACTGTTTTTACATTTTTCAGGAAGTTAATCTTTTTTCCAACTCTGAGCTAGTTTTGAGGAAATACTTGAGGAAATGCCTGATTCCATATGAGAGTATGTTCATATTCTTGTCTTTATTTGCCAAGAAAGCAGCTCTCTCCACACCCACACACATGTGAAGTGCTGAATTCTAAAGCAGATTTTTCTATCTTCCAAAAGCCTTTGAATGAGAAGGTAGACACCAATCTAATATTACTCGCAATTCTTTGCTAACAGGATGAATGAGCCCAAGGAAGACTTATTTTATATAATTTTTGCCAAGTTGAATAGCACCGGTAGATTTCTTGGAAGCATTCAGGCTAGCAATTTTTTCCAAGTAACCTCACTGCCAAGGGGAGCATAATTTTGCTAAGAAATTTGTATAAAACAAATGGAGGTATAAATGTATGACTATATAAACCAATAATAATTTAGTTATGAGGACTGACCTACAATTTTATACAAATAACATTATATTAATGTAACAATTTTATTGTAATTATGAATAAAAAGTCACACATGCGTATAAAAGTGTTATGATGAAAACTTGTTACAGATCACATGAGCTCATGGATTCCTAACACTGTACAGCTGACATAAAAATTTCATTTGTCCCTTCTCATCCTGATCTTTTGTGAGTTTTTTTCTTTTAATATTATTTTTTGTCTGGTTTGTTGTTTTCCTCTTTACAATTACTGTATGACATAAACCTGTATCTCACATTATCGCCATCTGGTGGAAAAACATAAAACTGCTGATCTGTATTTACTAAAATTACCCGGAAGCAAAGTTTATCACTCATCCAAACCACTCATCTATCTATCCATCCATTTGTTAATTTATACATTTATGCATCAACGTTTATTTAGTGTCAGCTTGGTTTCAGGTACTCTGCTAGTTCACCTTGGAATTAATGCACCCTCACAGCATATTTTTCCCCTCCTTGCCCCAGGTTAATGGACCACGTCGTAAGTTGTTTAAGCAGCATTGCCATTTATGGATCCAAGTAGTAGACAGAAGCCTAAATTTGAAAAGCACATTTCTCCGTTCTTATTTCAGCCAATTTATCTGTAGTTTAAACCGTTGTTTATATCTAGATGGTTTGGATAACAGTTCCTACGATAAATTTGAAAGAACTCTTAATCTCAGAATCTGTATTTATGTGATAAGGATCACAGGTGGCAGGTGTAATATAATGTCACAAAACCTATAAAATGAAAATTTCAACCGCATTTGATCATATGTAATGAATTTTCTGCTGTGAGCATGGCATACTTGTAGTAGTCCCAAGTTTCTAGCATAAAAATCTATGCCTGCCCTGAAAGAACTTAGACTATAGGAGAAAATTAACCACATTATTTAGTAATGACTGCAATTGGCTCATGTCTTTCAACCAGTAACATTTGTTCATAAAAATTTAGTCAATAAAATCTATTTGTGTAGCATTTAAACTGGGGCAGAATGTTCATGACATTCGTGAGACTTTTCTCTTTACTTCCTCCAAGACAGATATCCCTAATTAATCATGGTGTTCTTGTCTATTTAGCCTTGCTGGGTCCTTGCTTCCTATTCAATTCAACTTTTCATGCAAGCATTTTCAATGAATTAGAGTTGGTAAAAAAAGAAACCTATTTGTACTAAATGATCTGCCTGTCTGTGCCAAATTCTGTGTCAAACTCTGGAGGTACATACATGAATAAGCAGCTGTTTTAGCCTTCAAAGAATTCTGAGTAAAGTTGGAAACACAGATGTACATCAACAACAGTGATGCACTGTAATTGGTGTCATAACAGTGGTATATGTAAGGTACACGCTATGGGAGTCTAAAAGCTAGGACTATGTACTCTGCTTAGAGAATGACAATGATTCTGAGAAAAATACCTAACATTTATTAAAAATCAGGCGCTGAGCAGATCTTTAGATGCATTTTGTTGTTCAGTCTTCTCAGCTATGCTATGAAGTTGGGATCATTATTATAACCATTTCACAAACTACTAAAGCAAGTCAGATAGATACTGTATATTACGGTTTGCATCTAGCTGTCTTACCCCCACCCCACACACACACACACTCCCGCAAAGCCTAATGCACTTTTAGATGGGGCTTTTTTGGAGGAGCCTGAATCTAGAGTTTATGATTGATTCATGGTTTGGTGCTGTGATTAAGGATGCTGAGAGTAAAGGTAGGTGACTGGTGGATTGGTTCACTGACTGGAATGGCACCGCCCCAATCCCAGCAGTCTGGATAAGATAGAAGGGACCCTTCCTCCTTGCTTGCCGTTTTGGCTGTCTTCCACCACCATGAAAGGTTGCCCCTCTGCCATCTGCCAGTCTACCTTGGAGCCAGTCAGTCATAGACTGAAACCTGTACAAAGTGTGAGCCAAATAAAACTTTTCCCCTATAACTTTTGGTGTCGTGCATTTTGCCACAGCAACAAGAGAAAAGTAACTAAAATACTATATGATAAAACTGGAATTGGGATCCCAGAAGTTTGTGCACTGCTATAACTATTATGTACAAATAGCTCTAGCTTCAGATTTCAGGTTTCAGGAAATGTTGTCACTGTGTGTCTGTGTCTGCATACATATTGGGAGTTATCTAATAAAATATCTATATGCCTCAAAGGGATCTACAGACTCAGTGTAATCACTATCAAAATTCCACTAAAATTTTAACAGAAATATAACTAGGTGGTTCTTGAAGTTGAAGGAGTAGGACATATCATCCCATGGGAATTATGCACGGTCAGAAATAGACGGAGTTAAGTATATTACCCTAAGAACACCTGGATTTAAAATATTGAACAGAAGAAAATAAGTGATCTTGAAATGTCAGAGGAAAACCAAAGTGAAAGAGTATCACATTAGCCAATATAGGAGATTTTTCTAGCAAGGAAATGTGACTAATATTTTCAAATGCTGCAGAAATAACAAGTAGAAAGCAAATTGAAAATCAGAGTAAAACAGGCAGTTTAGCAGATCACTGATGACCTTAGACCAGAGTTTCTCCATTTTTGCTGTATATTAAAATTACCTGTAAAGTTTAAAAATTTTAGATCCATGACTGCTTCTAAAACCAGTTATATCAGAATTTCCATGGTGGGACCCTGTGTTTCTAAATAAACTTCCTCAAGAGATTCTAATGTATATTTGAGATCGAGATCCACTCCTGTAAACAAAAAAGCAGTTTCAGTAATGTTAGAGAAATATACTGAATTATAAGAATTTGAAGAGTAAATACAAATGAATATTATTACTGGACAAAGGCCCTAATGCAAAATATTTTCAGGACTGCAGGTGAAAGGAAAGGCTTTGAAAATGGAGCATGTACTGCATTCTATGAGACCAGGAAGTAAGTTCCAAAATAGGGTACCAAATTAATAATACCTTGATGTTCTCAGTTTTCTTGGATAAAGTAGAGGCAAGGTTATCCGTTACATGTATGTGTTGAGTCAAGAGTTTCAGATGGATAGTGAGAGAAGGTGTAAACTACAAAAAGAGAATTCTGCATGCATATCTGGAACTGAAAACAGTTTAGACTGAAGATGGAGGTCTTGTAGCATTAATAATGATCTGTTTTAGAGTCTCTGCTAGTGAGTTTGCATATATAATAGTTTTTCTTTATTCCTTATTGGAACTTTACATAGGAGACAAAATCATCATGGCACCGATTTTAATTTTCTTGTTTATTTTTGAGATACTGAATTAAGATTTTGTTCAAATATTTAGCATTTAAATTTGTATTTATGATTCCTGATTTTTTAGCATCACACAGATTTATGTAGGGTAACCATGGGTCTCTGAGTAAATCCTGTATTCTTTTTATTAGTCTCTTACATGCATCTCTAGTCGATGATGTCCACACCATGTAGAGGCTTTAATTAGACATTCTCATTTGGAGAAATGTTTTCTGAACAGCAATGAGCACCAAACCGAAGTTGGAAATCCTAATGCTTTTGAAGTGTTATTCTGTGTAACTGATTTAAAGTAAATATGATACATACTTAAATGTTAAATTTTCTTTTAATGACTCATTTCTATGTTGTAACCAGTGATCTGTCTAAAATACAAAATGGATCATGTCATTCATTGTAAAATCTTCCAAGGTCTCTCCTAATGCCTCCAGTAATAGTTCTTCACAGTGTGGAGGCACAAATTAACGTTTCAGGAATCTAATCAGTGCTCAGAGTCTTTTCAGAAAAGAAAGTGCACATACACAGAGCATTTTTCATGGTATTCAGGAATCCCTTGCAGGTGTTGCACATCCATGTGCCATGCGTAAAGATTCTCTGTGAATGTAATTTCATTCCACATAGTGAATATGACATAGATCTTCCAAGGTATAGCACAGAAAAGAGAAGCTCATACTTATAAGCGAGATAAATCAAACCCACACGTGTAAATACTGTATTGTCTCCCTAGTGTAAGAAGTAGAAAAGTATATATGATTCAAAATCTATAATAAATACTATGGAAGGGTAAAAAACGGCTCAAAGAGCAAAGATAATCGGGAAGGGAATAGGCGGAAAGAGAAAAGGGAAGAGGAAAAGATATAAACCTGTATATATGTATATGTAAGATAACTAAAAAGAACACTGCTGAATGTATTCGTTATTGAGAAACAACAATTAATACTCATATGATTAGATCAATATAGCATGTCTATATCTGATAATGTAAGAAACCATTTTAAAGATAACGATGCGCAATATTGCAACCATTGTCAAGCTTCTACCGGTTGTGTAAACCTGCAATGTTGTGTATTTACTCTAGTCGTTTGCTTGTCTCTTTTGCTTGTTGTTTTTACTATATATGTCGTCTTTTTTGTTGTTGTTGTTGTTGTTGTTTTTGTTTGTTTTGTTTTTCTTCGCTCAAATAAAAAAAAAAGAGAAGCTAAAGTGCCATGGCGTTGGTGAGGCTAGCAAGTAATGTGAACTCTGCCTCCAGTTTTAACTTACACTGGCATTATGCTATCTTTAGATAGTACTACCATCTTGAACTAAGATGTTTTTCAACCAGTGCAAAACTGAGATGCTATGGATTTTGTTTCTAACAAGGGAAACTGTATACATATAATTGATATTTTCAGGTTATGCTGATGATTGCAAAAATACAGTGTATAGCTATGTTTGCAACCCAGTTTTGGAGCAATGAAGAGATCCAGATAAGTAGAAAAATGGAAGAGTCATTTAGATGGTACACTGCAAAAGTGCTCTTTGTATCAAAGGAAAAGATAGGCAGCTAGTCAAAACCCATAACCTCTCAAGTACCAATATATTATTAGTAAATGGCAAGAGTCACCAAGCAGGACTAAATTTGATTGAGTTAATTTTCTATGTGGATCCTTAAGCTAAGTTTGTGAAACAATGTACAATTACAGCTAATTGCAGAATATTTCAATTTTTTTTACCTTATACCACCAAGTCTCTCATTGATGGACATTTTATTTTTATTTTTTCACTATTTTATTACTTATACAGATTAATGGGCTTCACTTAGGCAGTTTCACACATGCACGCAACATACTTTTGTAGCCAGGAAGAGATAGGTTAGTTTCTCTATTCTGTCACCTTTGTGCTTCTGAAGCAGTGTGGCTTTTTGCTCTATCTGAAAGTAAATCTTATCCTTGAACTGACTATGCCTAAACCCACTTTTCTTAGTGCTCAACCCTTTAATACTTCTTTCTGAGTCTAGATTAAAAGCTACACCATACCATGAGGGATGATTCTGGCATTCTCTTCCTGAGTAACTTTACTGAGTGGAATTGCAAATTTCAAAAGGCAAAGACTGGTTCCATGGCTAGATGTCTCATAGATGACCATCCCCTAGGAAACAAGCAACTATCCATTTTGGAGTATGTCATTTGGTTTCGCCATTTGATTTGTTTCATCTACAAAACAGGATCAAAGGTAATACTTGTCTCTGGGATTGTGAGGATGGAATGGGGATTCTTTTCAACATTTTTGGGCCCATTTATTATATGGTTTACACAAAGACAAAAAGAAAAGATTAAATCAGATAATTTGAATGATGAACAATAGATAACATGGCTGAAGCATAGAAACAATAGAAGAATGATGAAAAGGGAGGTTGGTGAAATACAGAAGGAAGCATATGCTAAACCAAAAAAGGGAGGTGAAAAGGCAAAACTTTGATTCAATAGAAAATAAATAACGTCTGCAGCGTCTTGAAGGATTTTAGTTCATAGGATTGATTGAAATTATATTTTTATTACATGCTGATTCTCTTTATTATAATGATTTGAGGAAGATCTAGAATTGGCCTTTCAAACTGTAGCTTGATATTCAAATAGCAAAAAGCGGTTTAAAATATCTGCAAAGGCATAACCATGAGATATGCCAACATGTCCTGTCAGGAAATCATTCTGTCAGAAAACAGTTATTCTGCTTTCTTGGTCATCTGTGATGCAGAACTGGCACTTATACAAATAAATGTTATTTATTTTCAGCACTTTTCTTTCTCATTATAATTCTGAAAGGGTCTCTAGGTGACAGAAGATAAATCTTGAATGTCTTGGTACCTTGGAAATATTCTAATTTGAAGCCTTTTTATCAAAACTAAGGTTTCTGCTGTCCCATCACACAAACTGAATCATAGATCATGCTATTTTGATGCCAATCATTCTTATAACACATGAAGCATTTAGGATTTTTTTCTTTTTTATTGGTACATTTTAGATACAGATAATGATCACATTCATCATAGGGAATTTGTACCCATACATGATATATCTTGCTTCTTCCTTTTTTCCTATTTCCTCCCCATTTGCAAAAGCTTTGTTTCCATTTTCCTTCTATTCTCATTTTTTTCTTGTCCCTTCTTCCTTTGAGTCTCACTGTTTAAGCAAATGACACTTTGTGTCTTTTATGTTTTGGAAAAAAGCAGTTAAAATGAGCTCAGATGCAAAAAAAAGGGGGGGGGGATAAGGGCACACCCAAGCCTTTCATAGAATTTGAAGATTTGTGTTTAAAATGTATTCCTCAAGCCAGGTGTGGTGGCCCACACTTGTAATCCCAGCACTCAGCAGACTGAGACAGGAGGATGATTATGAGTTCAAGGTCAGTCTGGGTTCTGTAGTGGATTCAACCCAGCCTGAACTGCAAGGTGAGAGCCTGTCAAAAAAAAAAAAAAAGATTAATTTCTCCAACTTTAACTGATACATTTGCAAGAATTCACTACTAAAGTCCAGTTATATCGTCACAGTAATGTTTGAAGTCTAGACTTTCAGGAACACTTAAAAAATTATAACATTGATATACCACCAGAATAATTGTTAATGGATCTCAGAATAATCAATAAGTAGGATCCAACATCACTTTCACTAATAAGAAAAACTGTATTCTGTGGCACTGATTAATGGAATGGTCACCAGAAATGCATGCTTTTATTGTATATTTTATACGTGTACACGAACATATTTCAGTCATTTATTTAGCAATATGGAACAGTGAGGTGGATCGACTTGGAATTGCACTCTGATTTTTTTTTATTTACTGAGCAGCAAAACAGAAGAGAAGCTATATGGACAGCATCTAAAATTCATACACGACTACTTATTACCTCCTTTGCACCTGTGGTTTCTTATCTCCAGTTCTCAAGTCCATGCTTGACAGGTGTTAGTGGTTGGCAGCTTTGTGTTTCTCAGAGGTTTCTCTCAGGGTACATTTTGGATAGATGGCAATAAAACTCATTTCCGAAGCATCCTAACTGCGACACGTGGTCAGCATCATCAGTCAGTATGTTCTTTGCGATCTGCATTTTGATTGACAAGACCAACAAATCTTGCCATTGGACCATGGAACATATCCAATCAGTTTGATTTAAAAATACAAGTGGGATGTTTGTGTCATTATTCTACCACAATGCTTTGGAAATTAGTTTACAACTTAGAATCATATTTGGTATATAATAGATGTTCAATAAATATGTAATGAACAAATAAACTTATTGAACATATAGCACAGAGTATTTGCTAAATTAGAAAGTCTGACATCTGAATTTTGGCCACTTTTTTTTTGCTATATACTTTATTTTGAGACAGGGCTTTGCCATATATTACAGGTTGGTCTTAAACTCACTGTGTAGACCAAGCTAGCCTCAAACAAACAGTGATTGTGTTGCCTCAGTGTCCCAAATGCTGGGATTACAGGTGCATGCCCCCACATCTGACTGATACATACTTTTACTGTTACTTTTCATAGAAATTTTGCAGTAGTTACAGTAAGTATTTTGAGAAAAGTACATAATAGTTTTTGTATGATACTTTATCATATAACAAAAATCAAGTTTAGATAAAATAATTACACAAATAAATTGTGAGTCCATCATTTTTTGGGGTTAAGATATAGCCTAGGTGCTGGACATTTAGCTCAGCAGCATAAGTGTCTGCCTGGCATGTGCAAGGTTGTGAGTTCAATACCCAGTACCAAAACAAAAAAAAAAAAAAAGAAAGAAAAGATTTAGCCTAAAGTTCATTGATGAAAAGCTTTGTATAATGTATGAGTCTGCTTTTTCCCATACCTTTAGTTTGTAGAGTTGTATTTGGATGTAAAATTGGCTTAATACTGTGTGTTTAGGTACAAGAGTGCTATTGTGGTCACCTTCATACACTAGACTGTATATACACAGAAGCCATTGATGAGAAGCCTCAATGCAGAAAGAGACTGAAAGTTTGGCAGTGTCTTCATATTCTTGATATTTACTTCCTTTTCCATTCCAACTGCCAGGGGTGAACCAAAAGGGAATATCTCAATTAAATGAGATTTTGTAAATTGTGATTATATTGGATTAATATTATTATCTAAAATGTTTCTTTGCAGCTTTTATTCACGTGTTTTTATGTATTGTCGGATCAAAAGTTACATTTCAATGTAAACGTCTTCAGAGTCCTTGTTAGAATTGTACTTTCATAAGAACATTGCGAAAGCTGTCACGCTGGGCTCTGGATTCAACGCGATCCAGAATTACACGGCACCCAGGTTTAATAAGAGTGCCAACAGAAAGTTATCTTTTCAACAAACTACACACACTTCCTATGTCATTTTTTGTAAAACACATGTGCCTTTGCTAAAATAAAGATTAAAAACAAAGGAGCTATAAAAAGAACATAATTAAGCAGTTTTTATTACTCAGGTTCAGAACCAAAGTTCAAAGCACTTAAAATTGAATCACAAGGCTGCCAAGGACCTTCAGAGAACGTGCCTTTCAGGCAGACCACACTAATCCTGCTCCCCTAAAAATTACATAAAATTTGATTCTATTTCAGTCTTACCATCAAAATTTGTGATAATGTGCCAGGGTAATTTTTCCTCCCTACATTATCACAGAAATACTAAATTTTTTCTATATCCCATTTTTCTCAGAGTTCAATTTGGCCATTACTGTATTTCAAGAAACATGCAATAATTATTGGCCGATTTTTAAGACATCAGACATTTGTGCAATTTTCTGGATTTTGACAATGATGACTGCTCTGCATATTTTACAAAAAAAAAAAACACAAATAATGCTCCAAATCCCTGTTTCCTTGCCCTGTTCTTAGAAAATATGGAATATAAGTCTAGCATTCACCAGTCACTAGACCCTTGTTATTTTGCAATTCCTCGCACATAATAAGTCAGAAAATTAACAAATATTTAGTAGACTGTGTTAAAAAGTTGAGTGCTTTTGTTTTGCTATGTTTGATGCTGAATTATTCAGGATAGTAACAAAAAAATGCATCAAGAAAAATTTAAAGTCAATTTGCTTTTATACTTAATAACCTGGCATAATATCATCATAGAATAAGTTCTTCATAAATATATCTTGAACAAATAAATTAAATTGAGTGAATGAAACCTTGGGCATCTCCTCTTTTGCAACCTTTGCACTTGGTTCCTTTCACTTTCCAACCCACCTTAAGCATGGCTCTCCTATGATGCTATTGTCTTACACCAGTCATCCCTTTGAAGTTTACTGTTAACTATTCCACATCCCAAAAACTTTAATCTCCACTAGAGCACTGGAACCCCTCTACCCTTACGTTATAAGCCAATGTACCTCAGTGAAACAATAAACCTCCTAAGATTCACATCATGTAACTACATACTATAACCATTCTTAATGCCCTGACCTCTTATTTCTTTAATGTTTTTGGACTTCATAAAATTTCTCCTATTGATTTCAGTTTGTTTTAATCATGAGTATATTTGTACCCAGCCTTCATCTTTGACTGAAGTACTGCTTTTTACTTTGTTTTATTTTATTTTTTTAGTACCAGAAATCAAACTCAGGGCCTCACACTTGCCAGGCAAGTGCTGTGCCACTGAGCTATATCCTTGGCCCATGAAGCACTACTTTTAAATTCATTCTTTCCTTTTCTCCACCTGGCTAGATCCTTCTTAGTTTTTGTGTTTCCACCAAGACACCGCCTGCTATGGAATGCCTTCTGTATAATCTTGACCAGATGCCCCTCCTGTGTGATCCATAGCATTCCATTTATTACTACCATAGCAACATTCACCCTGGGTTAAATTTGACGAATAGCTTTTTTCTCCAACTAGACAGTACACTTCATGAGGGCAGGATTGCTGTCTTGTTTCCTTTTCTAAACTTAGCTGCATAAGTCCTTAATAAATTTTCTTTATTTTAATGAGATAGCATTTACAAAGTGTTGTTCTGCTTATGTAACTTGAAGATCATATTTCCTTACTGCATTATGGAAGATTAACTGTGATTGTAAATCATTCTTGAAACTGTCAGGACAGAAATATTATTTCTAATCAACAATTCATTTCAGAGTTACCTTAAACTCACAGCCAGTTGTGTCAGTTTTCAGTAATGTCTTCATTGTTCGTAGTATCTACAAATTTGTGTAGTCAAAAATAACAGAATTAAACTGGGCGGGGTGGCGCACACCTTTAATCCCAGCACCCTGGAGGCTGAGGTAAGTGGAGCCTTGTGAGTTTGAGGCCTGCTTGGGCTACAACATGAGCAAGGCTGGCCTGAACTACATAGTGCGACCCTGCCTTGAAAAAAATAGGGCCGGGAGTTTGGCTTAGTGGCTTAAACGCCTGTCTGGCAGGTGCAAGTTTGTGAGTTCGAGCCCTGGTACCAGAAAAACAAAAAAACGAACAAAAAAAAAAAAAAACCAGAATTGGAATTTTATACATGGAAGTAAGAAAAACACCTAACTCCACACAAGCCAATGTGATTTCACTGAGGTTCTTAAATTTCCAAGTCCTAGCTCTATAGCTTAATGAAACAGATGAGCAATAATGGAAACAGGTTTAACAAAAAATTTAACCCTATACTGATGACTATAGTTGTAAGTTTCAATTAAACTGCTGCAGAACACTAGAGAGTGGTTTTCAATTCAAATATTCTCAAGAATATCTCTGTTGAAATGACACAATTATCAGAAATGAAATTTTAAATCCTAAAGGAATATTGATGAAAATCAAATTGCTCACATCAGTCTTCTTCAATTTTCTCATAATGCACAGTAGTCAATTGGATTAGAAAAGTCTGTTGCAACTTGCCAAAAGCATCATGGCATTTATAGGTTCTGTAAACTCTGTTGTGATGGCATGATAGCACAGCCTGTGCTCTGACTTATTAATAGCATAGGTCCCCAAATTGGTGTTTTAGTGGCTTTTCAACCTCAGATTGGTGTTTCCTCATCAGTTTTTTCATCACCTTCTATCAACTTCAGACCATGAACTCATTTGAAAGAAATTTGAACCCTATCTTATTTAAGAGACTATCACTCACACCCATACATTTTTTTCAAAATATTGTGTATTCTAATGGATCAATTATGTTTGAAAGGCTCGAGAATGAAACAATTTAGTCTGATAGGTTTCCTTCATTGGTAGACTATCATAGGAACATTCTATTGATGTTGTGGTTTGAATAAATGGCAATATTATTTTTCCATTTATGTTACTAATGGCTTTTCTAACTATGTATCCAGTGAAGTTTTTTTTTACAATTAAGTCTATTCAGTGAGAATGGGAAAGTTTCTAATCATCTAGGAGGCTTTGTCTTCCTTCAATGGTTATGATAACTAGAATTGGTAGCTCTTAAAATTCTCAAATCAATATTGCCACTGACTTAGTTCACATAAGTTTTGACACAAAGCAGAAATCAGTCTCTGATGAATTTCTAAGTTTAGAATAAAGTTAAAAGTTGTTGTATAAAATTGCCTCGAGTCTAACAAAGAAAGCAGGGTGGGACTTTGTAAAGTGTTTAAATCCTCAAACTTACTCATTCTTAAAAATAATAACAGCTAATGTTTTTTAAGTGTCAGACATTATGCTATGCATGATCTCATGCCATCTTTAAAACATTCTTATGTTATTTAGGCACATGTCTAATCCCCATTTTATAGCTCTAAATTGAGGTTTAGATAAGGAGTTTAGCTCTTCTAAGATGACATTCTTAGCAAAGGACACAGGATTCGAACTTATGCCACCTAAAATATGAAGATCATGATTTCAACAATAAATTATGTATATAAAGGTGTTCATCACATCTAAATAAGGCTATAATGGAGGATAATGATGTTTCTTTCTTGTTTCATTAGAAATACATGTAATTTTTTAGTTAATAAGGGCTGGTATACCCTGAGTCTTATGCCTTTTAATGTCAAGAATCCACTGTGATTGGTCTTAGATCACTGTAATTTGCAAGGTAGCTGTTTAAGGCTAAAAACGGATTCCATGACCAAGGAACAATGTCCTTTTCTTTGCCAGGATAGCTATGTATGAAGAAGAGCAAATCCTCAAATTTCCTTTTTCTAACATGATACATTAACTACCAGAATTAACTGAATGAGAAGTAACTTAATGATGACAAATTTATCCCAAGTTCTTCAGTTAAAAATCTAATTTTTTGGAAACTCATACCTTCTGACATTTGTTTCTTATTTTCTACCTCATTTAAACTGAAAGGCAAATACCTGGCAAGCACAAAGTCCTGAGTTTGAATCCTGGTACAAAAAAAATCAAGAAAATAAACTGAAAGGCATTTTTCAGTGTTTAATTGTGGCATTATGGCCTCCTTCACTACACTCCCTACTATACCTCAACAAATCCGACATTTAAATTAGCAATGTTTCTAATGTCTAAAAGCTTTAGAATTCATTGACATCCTTAGCAAATGCTCCTGTCACCTTCACCAAGACCTCCCTGATGCTAAAGTCAACAGTCAATTCTTAGTTCTCATCTTGACCTTCCAGCAGCAGTTGATGCTGCTGTTCACTACTTCACTTGGTTTTCTTATTTTCCTCCTATCCTATTCACTGTTCCTTCTTACTTTCCCTTATTGGCCCTTCCTCACCACACCAATCATTAAATATTAGAAGGCAGCCTTTGACTTTCTCTCTTGCCTTTGCTACACTTATTTCCCTGCACAGAACACCATGTTTCATGATGTTAACACCATCATGAAGATATAAAAACATTTGCATCTCTAGCTTTGATATCTCCCCTCGCATTTGGATTCATATATCCAGCTTGCTACTTTTCATCTCTACTTAGATAAGTATTTCAAATTTAACATCTATGTCAGACACCTCTTGTTCTCATCCCACCTTTTTATTTCTGCTATTACTGTAGCGTCCAGTTTTGTGCAGATATGTAACAGCATTTCTTTTCAGCTTTATGAGACAGCTCTCATTCCCTTTTTCTGTTACTTATGTATGTATGGAAGGCCATTTCCAGGTATGTGCAAACTTGGAAGTGTGAGAGCGTGAACACGTCTTTGAACAACCTTCAACCTATAAGACAGAGGTATTCCTGACTACCACCCTCTTCTGTGTCCAAGCAAATAACTTTTCTAGGCATGTTGCATGATCTTCAAGGGGATACCCGTAAGATCAAGCTGCATTTGCCCATAGCTGTGAAGAGATCAAAAACATACCCTTGGATTGACTTTCAGTCTCTAGTTCAGTTTTCCTTTTCCTCCATTCCTGTTTTGGGAATCCCATAGTTCATTCATTGCACTCTGCCTTCTTTTAGTTTCTGGAGTTTGGGATATACAGGCTGAAATAATTCAAAGCCAAAGTCCTAAGTCTCCTTTCAAAACGTGATCCTCTAACTTTACTCTTTCCTAATTCTGGCAACACTTTTTTCCAATTCCTTATTTTAAAGCTTTTCCATGATTGCTGACCTCATATTTTATAAGCAAACCTTTTCATCTCTACTTCCAAAACATACTCAGACTCTGACTAATTTTCATCACCTCCCCTTATACTGCCTTGGTCCAAGCCACCATCAATTGTCTTATTGATTTTTTGCAGTGGTTTTCTAATTGATCTCTCTGCTTCTGTACAATTTAAAAAAAAACAAACTGTCGATAGGATAATAGTTTTAAAATCTAAGGCGAATTATGTCACTGTCCTGATGAGAACCTGAAATGACTCCCCAGTTCCCTAATACAAGAGCTTACATAATATGGACTCCTTTTCCATTTGTCACCCCATTCCTACTGTCTCTCCTTGATTCATTCTGTTACACACATTTTGTAATGTTTCTCGAAAATATAGATGTAGTTCTACTTTTGTAGTCAGTATTCCCTCTACCTGAAATTCTTTTATATGAGTACAAGTTTGCAGTACATAATGTGTTCATTTATCATGGGGGGTGAGTATATATACATAAACCCATTTTAATTCTCTTTTTTTTTGCCCCCTACTCCTCCCATCACTCCGTACCCCTTCCAACTCTTGGTCCCCTTTCCGTTTACAAAAGCTCTATTTTACTGGCTTGGACTCTCACCTGATGGAAATCCTTACTTGGATGTTACTTTCTCAGTGAGGCATTTCTTGACCAGGCTATTGAAAATCACTATGTGTTCTACACATTGCTTTTACTGTGCTTTTTCTCTCCATAGTGCTCATCACATTCATTACCATATAATTAATTATCCAAACCAGAAAATTTAAGGGTGCTCTAGGGATAATCACACTAGGACCATAGGAATAAACCAAGACTATCTGAGAAAATAGATATATTACCATCTGACATGCTACTTTACTTGCTGTTTATGTTCTATATATTGTTTATACTTACCACATATGTCTACTATACTTTGTGAATCTATCTATAGTACAATATATGTTTACGTTTATTAGTATGTTTTTATTTTAATCATTTGTTTTCTGTGCTTCTAAGTTTCTGTAGAAGTTGGAATTTTTTTTTTTTTGCCATTTTGTTCTCTGCTGGATCTCAGGAAATAGATAACTGCTTAGAACATACTAGGTATGTGGGAAATATTAATGCAGGCCAATGGAATACTAAAATAGTGTCTGGTACAAAATTAGCTCCCAATTAATACTTGTTATTATTATCAATATATTGCTGTTGTTCTTTGTCATCAAACCTAGGTGATTGGTTTTAGCTTTGGGTGATAACTGTGTTTCTTGGGTGGCATTACTCCATTTTATTTACTTCTCAGTAATATTTTCATGAGCTACCTATATAGAGATGCTTGTAACTGCCAAATAATTTCTATATTTAAGTGGTTGGCCCTCCTAAAGCTTTTTAATCAGGAAGCCAAGTAGTTATGCTACTTAAAATACCTTGGGTTTCATGACATAATGATGAATTATTCTTTTATACACCGAGGTAGATAATAAAAAATAGCTTGTTAAGCCCAGTGTAAATTTCTATTTTAAAAAACATTAGATTGATTTATCTCAAGTTCAGTTATGAACATTTTTGAAAGATGCTGAGACTTCTAATTGTAACAATAAGTAGTACATCTCTTGTATATTTTATCCTGTTGAGAACCATGGCTAAAAATATCTTAGAAGAGTGATTTTGAGTTCTTTTAGTAGAATTCTACAAATGCAAATTCAGATAATTGTAATGATCAATCATTTACTGGTATGTTAATTTCTTAATGCATTCAATTTATCAGCAGCAGGTTTTTCCTAATTCTAAAGAAGCAACACTTAATTCTCTTTTTACTGATTAATTATAGAGAATTATACTTCTGGCAGTTGACAAAGGGACTTACATGGCTTGCTTCAATTCCATTCAAGACATAGGTAAATAATAAAAGTAAACAATTCATGAGAAGGGGAAACATAATTAACAGCATTCTTATGAATGTTTGTCTCCTCTCAGAAAAAGCCTAGTAAGCTATGGCATGAAATTTAGTTTTCTTTTGCTGAGTACTTGTTAACTAATCAATATATAATCCCAAATGATCCTTACACATTAATAAATTGGCATTTACCAGTTAGCTAATTCAATTGGACAAGCATTTATAGAGCATTTATGATTCAGAAAATTTTCTTTAGGTTACAGACACGAATTTAATATAGCATCGCCCCTTTATAAAACTCATGATAGGAAACATAACTGATAGCATTTTCTATTTTAGTTTTTGATTTACTGAGCTTTTATATTTCAAGAATCAGAATTTTCTCTATAGTACCTCTGTAGCCTTATAATCATGGGCTGTGCTATAATAGGATTGTGCTTTATTGAGATACAATGGATGAATTGCAAGTTCACTTGATAAGTTCTTTCATTTTAATACTGAATTCCATGCTGAGAATCCTTGTCTTCTAACCTTTGTACAGATAGAGTCCCTTATTCCCGTTTGCCCCTTTTAGATTGCCTCTACTCTATGGTCTGCTAGAAAGATCACATCACTGGGTCAAGACGTATGCTTTCAATTTTGCTTCATTCACTCACTGCGTGACCTTAGGTCTTCTTTTAACTGCCTTTACTAGTATATTAATAGTCACCTGGGGTCTGGTGGCACAGTTAATCAAAGTCCTAAAAATAATTTGAAATGTACAGTCTTCCCTTTGGCCCTGGAGAGAATCTTTGAACCAAAGAAGAAAAGTAGAATGGAAAGGGAGATTTGCTAAGATAATCAACAATATCTCTGTGTGATGATTTCCCTTTCAGCACTGTCCTGTCTGATCTTCCTTAGTCTCCTAAAACTGAAATACTCATTTCTGAGATTCTGCTTTATAATTCCTCACTTGAGGAGCAGACCTTAGAAAGTGACAAGACTGACATCTACTTGAAATAAAAATAATAAAAATGGTGATATTTCTTTATGATGTCTATTTTGAGATATAAAAGAAGAGAAATTACTTCCAAGTTGTATGCTAATCATTTAATAGCAAGCTTGATATGAATGTAGACATGGTTCAGCAGAAGTGATTGAACCATAGCAATATCTAAATCATAAAAAATCAGGTGAGAATTTTGTTCTGCTCTAAATTACATTGCTTTCTTTTTCTTCCCTGTTTTTATATCTCTGTCCAGAGCTTTTATCAGTATCCAGTGGCTCCATGTTACCATTAATAAACTTTCACTTTATTAATCAAAATAACTGTTAAAAATTCAAAGGTGTTTTTTTGAACTACTTATGGTAAGGCTAGTGGAAAAACAATGTTGACCATGGACCTTGGTATCCTTCAAGTACATTCCTTTACAACAGGAAAAATTTTAAAACTTCTATGAATTCAGCTAAGCCTGGTGGTGCAAGCTTGTGATCCCAACTCTCTGGGAGGCCAGGTATAAGGTTCACAAGTAGAAGCCCAGCCTTAGCAACTTAATAAGACACTGTCTGAAAAACACAAAATATTAATCAAGAGCAAATAAAACATAGCTCATAGAAAATAGCTTTATCTTGCACAAAAGGAAAGGGAACCAAGAGATGGGGTTAGGAGGAGGAAAGAGAGAAGACAGGGATGAAAAAAGAATTAAGATGTGATATATGCATATACTAACTCTTCATGAGGAATATAGTCATGATGTACTGCCAACATACACTAATAAAAGCATAAATGTTGAAAAAATGGGCTGGGGCCTATAGCTAAATTTCCTTGGCAGCGAGGTAAGTACACTGGAAAATTGAGATAAAAGATAGTTTTGAAAGTGACAAGTTAGGATAATATTACAGTAATTTTGAAAAAGATGTGAGGAGAGTTTTAACTTAGAAATTCACCATGTAAGGTAGGGAAAAGGAAGCATATAAGAAAGACAAATTAGAATTGACAGGACCTAGTAACTGACTGAATGTAAAATATGGAAGGAGTGGAGTCAGGATTTTATTTCCTTTCTTCTTTTTGTGTGTGTCATTGAGCTCAGGGTCTTTACACTAAGATATTTCCCCTGTTCTTTTATCAGTATTTTTTTTTAAATTTTGGGACAGTCTTTCATGTAGTTTCCCTGTACCTTTGACTGGGCTTCACCTTGTGATCTTCTTGCCTTAGCTGTCCAGAGAGCTTGAATTACAGGCATGCACCATCATGCCCAGGTAAGATTCTTTCTATCTTTCATAAGCTGGTACAAGGAGAGGAGGCTAGCAGTCAAGGTAAGGTAGCAAAATAGGAAGACTGGTAGTGAAAAATTATCCTCTTTTGAATAGGACTGTGTTGGGGCTGTAACATCTTCTGGTAGAAATACCTGTAGCAAGTTAGATATACAGGACTTGGAGTACCACAGCTACAAAGTGGATTTGAAAATTTTTGATGTATAACTGACACGTAAGAAAAGCATATGCAGTGGGTAGAAGACATGAAAGATGAAGCAAATGGGCAAAATCCCATGTCCCACTGACAAATAAAGGATTGAAAGTAAAACAATTAAGAGGAAAAAAGTTGAAAAATAGTTAGTGATGAATATGGACAAAAGCAGTATTACAGAACTCAAGAAAAAAACAAACAAAAAACCCATAAAGAGGTATAATAGTATCACACACAAAGAAAGGTCTAACAAAATAAAGACTATGAAATCCTTACCAGATTTGGCAATTAGGAGTTCAGTGCTGACTTTAACAAGCGTGCTTTTAGTATAAGAGTAGAGGCGGAATGCTGACTTCAGTAGGCTGAAGAATGAATGGAAATGACAGAATTGCAGACATGAAGTATAAGACTTTTAAGATGCTTTGTGAAGAAGGGATGGGAGAGTTGAGGAGTGAGACAATGGCTGCAGGAAAACATAAGTTTCAGGAAAGAATTTTTGTTGTCCCATCTATATTTTGTGGATGGGAAAAAAGACTAGTATGCAAGCTGTCCCAGTCTTTTACATTCCACAGCGGGAGTGAATAAGTATTTGAAATATGAATGCATGAATGTTTATATACTTAGGGAAAAGGACTAATGGATAAAATAAGGACAGAGAGAGAGAGAGAGAGAGAGAGAGAGAGAGAGAGAGAGAGGCAGAGAGACAGAGAGATTAGAGCAATGTCCTAGAAAATGTGTAAAAGTGATAGGATCCAGAATACAGATAGTTTAGTCTGTGAAATATGAGAGGAGGGGAGATAATTGAAAGAGTTTATCATGCCTCATAGCATCTGTTTTCTGTAAAGTGGGAGACAATGTCATCTGCCAGGATTCAGTGAGAAATTGTTATGAATAGGGTAAGAAATATTAGCAGAGTGAACAGTAAGAGGTGGAACAGCCTGGGAATAAATACACTAAGTGGTAAAAGGGTTGCAGGAAAGGTTGACATATAAGTGAAGGTATTGGTGGTTACGTGACAGAAAGTCTACTTAGACTAGTCTAAGCAAAAAGGGAAGATTTATTGGCTCAAGGAATTCTAGTAAAAATATTTTTGAATGTCAGACTATAGAAAGGGCAATGTTATGCCTAACATCAGAAATATCTGGAGATACAAAAAAAATTAGACCCCCTCAAATAAAAGATCCACTCAAAAACTGGGCAATTGAAATGAATAGACATATCACGCAAGAAAAAATACAAATGGCCAATAAACACATAAAAAATAGTTAAACTTCACTGGCCTTTGGAGAAATGTCAGTTAAAACAACACTGAGATTATTTTGTCATACTCCAGAAAGAATGACAATTGTCAAGAAATCAAATAACAAATGCCAGCAATGCTATAGTGAGAAATAAAAACCCCTACATTATTCCTACATTGTAAGCTAGTACAACCATTCTGGAAATCAGTATGAAGATTTCTTAAAAACTAAAAATAGAAATTCCATTCCACTATTCTCTTTCTAAGTATCTTCCCAAAAGAGTCAAAGACATAATGGTACAGTGATGCATGAATACCAGTGTTTATAGTAGCACAATTTATAATACAATAGTTAAATCTTGGAATCAGCCTGCGTGTCTATCAGCAGATTATTGGATAAAGAAAATGTGATATCTATGCATAATGGGCTATTACTCAGCTATAAAGAATGATAAATTTGAGACATTTGTGAAAAATGAATGCACCTTGGAAACATAATGTTAAGTGAAATAAATAAGACACACAAACTTAAATACTATATGGTCTCTCTCATATGAGAGATCTGAAGTCCAAATAAAGAACAAAAGAGAGAACTGATGAAAGGAAAGAGGATGCAAATGAGAAGGGGACCAACAGTCCAAAGGGGATGCATAAAAGGATTTAAAAGGTGTCATGCACATATACCAATCAACCGCAATGGATGTAATAATTATGTGTCAAAAACATGAACTAAAAAAAAAGTCAGTGGGGGAAGGGAGCCAGAGATGAAGGGAGGAGAATGAGGAGAGGAAGTGGAATAAAATGAATTAAGATATGTTAAATACATGTACCTACTTCCTAAGATGAACGTTAACATCCTATGCTACACACATGTACCAATAAAAATGTAAAAAATAATTTAAAAGAACAATATCTGTAGATAAGCAATCAAGTACTATCAGCATAGTTTCTAAATCTTTTGGATGGTTTTATTTATGCTTCATTTCCTTTCCCACACAGGCTTTCCCCCCATCCAATGAAACACATGACTCTTGTGCTTTGCCTCTTACAGTTGTAGCCACCCTAACAAAGAAGGACTCTGTTATGGTTTATATCTAGTAGACTGGCCCCCAAATCACATGTACTAAGAGGTGGAGCTTGCTGGGTGTGGTGGCACACGCCTGTAATCCCAGCACTCAGGAGGCTGGGGCAGGATGATCATTGCGAGTTCGAGACCAGCTGGGCTACAAAGTGAGTTCAAGACCAGCCTGAACTGCATAGTGAGACGCTGTCTAAAAAATAGGGCTGGGGATTTAGCTTAGTGGCTTGAGCGCCTGCCTGGCAGGCACGAGGTTGTGAGCCTGCTCTCCAGTACCAAAAAAGAAAAAAAAAGAAAGGTGCGGAGTTTTTATAAGGTATTTGGATCATAAAATTAACCAATATTACTAGGCATGGTGTTGTATGGCTATAATCTATCCGAGAGTTTAAGGCCAATCTGGGCTACATAGTGAGTTCAAGGCCAGGCTGAGCTATGTAGGGAGACCCTGTCTCCAAAAATATAAAGAAACCAGAGCTTGATCAGAGGGGCAGTTCACATAGGGTGTGTTCTGGAACAGTATTTCTACCTCCTGGCTCCTCCCTTTTCTCTCTGCTTCCTGACCACCATAACATGAGCAGCTTTTCTCTGCAGCAGTCCATTCCACCATACCGTTTCTGCATTCAAGACTACTGTCTTGGTTACTCTTTACTCGTTGCTGAGACAAAACACCTGACACCCCAAATTAGGGAAGGAAAGGTTTATTTAGCTTACAGTTGTTGGAGGTTTCAGTCCACAATCAGCTGGCTCCAAGCCAGGGTGGCATGGCACATGAACAACACTTTAAGCCAGCAGCCAAGCAAAAGCACCCAGAGTAAAAAGAGGGGGCCAGAGCAAGCGTCTTCTCCTCCTTTATATAGTACACAGGCCACACACCCCCCCCACGAGGGTGGGTGTAGCATCCACAAACCTCCTTGCCGTCCTTTGCACAGGATGAGGATGTTTACCAAGTAAGACCCCTGGCTCCCTCCTGAGACTCTCAGCTCTTTTGACCTTCTCAAATTGACACAATGGCCATGTAACTGCTTATGCTCTACACCCCAGGATGTAGCCCCTGCTGCCTTACTTAATTAAGCTGCTACACTTCTCAAGTTGACACAATGTATAAACTGTAACAACTACCAACAATGGACTGAAGCTTCTCAAACTGTGAGCCAAAATAACTCTCCTTCCTTTCAACCATCAGCATTGTGTCTCAGTGATGAGAAAGTGAAACAGAGTCCATTCTACAGGTTCCAGGTCCTAAAATCTTAGGCCAGACTGCTTAGTCTTGTTCTGTTCAGTTGTCCGTTTCTGGATCAATCAATCATGATCAGGAACAGGAGCTGTGTAACATATCTTGATTATTAAAGCTTGGGTCAAGTGTTCAAACATGAGTTGATTAACTATGGCTGTTCATTTTATCATTCAACAATTTTGTTTTTATTTTTATAGTGCTTCAGGTTTATTGTAAATGTCGCGAGTATAGTTATGAAAATCACAGACACGGTCCCAAGTTTTGGGAGCTCATGCTCTTATAAAGAAAAGACTGATAGCAATTTATTTATGGTTACTGAAATATCCTGTGAAGAAAATAAAGCCACCTTATTATAGAGAGTAAATGGTGGAGGGTCTGTTTCAGACTGATCAAGGAAGTTTAAATAAGTGATAGCAGAATCACAAGAAGATGCCAGCTGTTTGAAGATCTGGGTGAAGATCATGAAGGCAGAGAGAAAAACAACTGCACAATCCTTTGATAGGAAATGACCCTGGCATATTTGATTAGCTGAAAGAATTTCATTGCAAATTGATCTTATTGAGTGAGTAGGGGGAAATGGTGCAAGACATAGTGAGAGAAGTGGGTAGGAGTTAGATGTTATAGGACTTTGTATCCATTTTATGAACTGGCTGGTGGAATGGATCCATTTAAACCAAAGAGCTTTGATTATACTAAATAACCACTTGAAGGAATATAAAGCCTGCAAAAGGAATATAAAGCAGAGAGCTAAGAATTTTCTTATCATCCTCAGTTCAGGAACAGTGCAAATCCAGGTAAAACCTCTAAAAGCATCAAGAAGAATGATGATGGAGAAGGTAGAGGTAATGTTGTTTAACAACTAGTTGAAACAACTAATCGTGCAGTCAAGACCTCCATAGAATAGAGCTGAAATTAGGAGAGAAGTTGATAGACTGGGAGAAAGGATTATTGATTTTGTGATTTTTTCTAGGCAGAAGAGTGACTTTTCTGTCCAGGAGAAATTCAGTAAGTAGAAGCATAAGATTAGGGCCGGGAGTTTGGCTCAGTGGCTTAAGCGCCTGCCCTGGCAGGCGCGAGGCTGTGAGTTCAATCCCCGGTGCCGCAAAAAAAAAAAAAAAAAAAAAAAAAAAAAAAAAAAAAAAAAGAAGCATAAGATTGGTAGAGAGATTTCCCAATCAAAGTTTTTGGAATGTCCTTTCTTATTCAGATGACTAATAGTTTTTATACATTTATTTATACCTAAGGTCATGAATATCTTGTTTTTGTATGTAGTTTTCAAGAATTTACTGATGTGGGTTCAAAACATCCTCTCTTCCTCCCTGCTTTTTAAATTGCAATGCTTTCCATTATTAAACATTGGGTTTTTTTTCCCCTGGAATGGCACTGAAGAAGAAAATCAATGACATATCTAGCCAGGCAGCTTGGATTGAATGGGCATTCAAATAGACTCCAAGGGCCAAGTACAGATGGTGATTTATTGTGCATACGACTTCTACAGAATGCCTTCATTTGAACATTGATGTGTATACAATTACTCACCAGAATGCTGCAGTTTTACAATTTAGCCAGGAATCTTTGGAACGATTGCAGTCACCAAAAAATCCACAAATGCAGTTTTCCCCCTATTAGGCAATTCTACATACTCGCAATAGTCTTCTGCATGAAGAAAAGACATTTCAAAAATGGTTCTTCCATTTTACCATATTTCACAATTCCCATTTCAGAACCAATTCAGATTTATTAAACCATATTCCTCTCTTGACATGAAAGGAGATGGAGTTGCTAGAGGCAAATCATTTACTGTGGCTATTGTGGAACCTAAAATTGCGGTAGTTATCTATACATATCACAGGTTTACTCATTGTAAAAATCATTTTGAGGCAATGTTTATGTGACACTGAAACAACCAATTGAAAGTTGAACAGTTTAGGTAAACCAGATCCTTGACATTGCACAGGCAGAGAAAAAAACAATGAAGGCACTGCTAAATAATTTTTTTTTTTTGAAAGCAACTTGAGTGAGCCCAGTTTGTCCTTTGATTTGAACTTCAATTGGAATTGTGAAAAGATTATTACATGTAGAAGAATAATTTCCAAAACTCATGCTTTTTTCTCTCTGGATGAATATAACCTAGTTGCTTTGCTATTTGGAGAGTGGCACTGTGCTCAGACATTTCTGAGTTTGTGTTCTATACGTATTGTATGATTTTATGGCGAATGGATTGTTCTGGCTTGCAACTGGATTTAAATTGTGTTTTTCTTTAAACCAGCATATATGAAATCATATAAAAATGTATTCTCTTTAATATTTTAGCTAAATTTCAGGGAAAATATTAATTATTTCAATGAAACACTTCAGACCATTCTTTTATATGAGTACACAGTCCAGATTAATAGAAGCTATAAATAAAAATAAGCTATAATAGTATTGATAAAATCAACTCAACAAATGAAAATGAGGAAGTTCAATAACAAATAATATACTGGAATGACATAGTCTATCGAGTTGCTATATGAAGCACCATGAATAATAAGCCTTCAAGTTATTTATGTGCCTTGCTGTGCAATCAGCAGCTTGGATAGTAAGCCACTAAAAGGGATAAACAAACTTGTATGGTGCTAAGCTAAGTACTACCATCAAATTATATGTGAATAAGTGCATTTGATGCTAGATGATAATGGATTCCCTACTGTGGTTTTGCCAATCATCATTGCCTGACTTCCCATTCCTTATTAAGACTTTCTTCAACCTATATTTTCACTTATTTTTCTCAGGGAATTTCTCTGCATTAGTCCGTGTTTTTTATTTTTATTGTCATTTTTGTTTTTGTTTTGTTACAATAACACAATACCTAAAGCAGTCTACTTTACAAAGTAAAGATGTTTATTTTGACTCGGGATCTTGAAGGTGTAGGTATGAGTCTGGGGTCCTAATCTGGTGATGGCCTTCTTGTTGGCAGAGTCCCAAGATAGTACCAGTAATCACATGGCAAGAGACTGAGAACTGAAGTGTGTTCTGGTCTCTCTTACTGTCTTTACAAAGCCACCAGGATTTAATCACTGGGACTCTACCCTAATAATTAGTCCCAGTCACTTTCTGATCACTCCCCAGAGGTTCTATCTCTAAACACTACATTAGGTTTAACTTTACACCATCTTAATATCATTAACACAAGGTTTTGGAGGTTAGGATCCTATAAATGTTTGGGGGAGAAGGTAAAGGACAAACTGTATTTGAACCATAGCATTCTTTACACAGCTGTCAATATGGGGTTCATATTTGATAAGTTTATGGTATATATCTGTTAGTAGAGGAAGAAACACTTAGAGGAGCATTATCTATTTACTGAGTTTGACATAGATACTCTTGCAGCAATAAAAAATGAAATCTGTAAGCCCTGCCCTCCATATGGAAAGACTAAACAGGAAGAATAAGCATGTACCTGTGGAAAAGCTTAAAGGCAATTATGAATAACTTGCCAAAACATAAAATTAACTAATAATTTCCTTTTATTTTTAATTGAATTCATTCACTTATGATAGCAGGAATTTTGCATGTAGATCATCATAATAATTAATGACTTAGCAATATTATATCATTTGTTGAGTAAATGAGTGAATAAATAGGTGAATGTCTTTAATAGTTTGTGTGTGTGTGATGGCAAGTACTTGATAGTTATACTTCATTTTAAGAATTGGTCTAGTTACTAAAGATATATTCATTGAGTGCACCCCCATGATGAAATGTGTTTTTATTTTGCACCAAAGAGTATAATATTGTCATTATTTGCATCTTTGATCATTCCCTTTTATGCATTTGCTTAGTATTGCATTTAAGAAATAAAAAGAGAATACATATTACGCACCAGGCAGCATGTTAATTATGAAGTACAGTGGTGAATGAAATAAATGCAGATTCTGTCTGTATCTAGTTAATGATCTATTTAGGGAAACAGACAGTAATCAGTGCTATGGAGCTAACCAATATGGTATTAGAAAATAACGGGGTAAACCTAAGGGTCTACTTAATGCATTCAGGGAAGAGCTATCTAAAGAGGTATCCTTTTAACTGAACTAAGAAGGATAAGAAAGAGCCAAACCTGCAAAGAGTCAAGAACCAAGCATTTCAATGACGGAGAACAGTCTCTTAGCCGTGGGAGAGTTTGGAGTGTTTCAGAAACTAAGCAACACAGTGTGGTTACATTGCAGAAAGAGAGAATAAAGGTGCTATTTGCTGAAATTAAGAAGATATAAAGAGACCAGACCTATGGCTCTGTAGACCATACTAAAGATTTAGTCTTCGCCTTAAGGATAGTGAGAAAATATTGATGGGTTTCAAGCAAGGGTGAAAGTGAGATGTATGTACGTAAAACTTTTATTTGGAAGTTGTTAGGCTAAATGGATAAGGATTACAAAGTGAATATGAAACGTCAATTATAAAGTTATTACAAGACATGAAGTAAGAGTAAAGTTTATTTGAGATGTATTTTGGAGATATACTTAACAGATTTTCTGTTTAGAGTTATATTTGAGTCAAGTGAAAAAAACATCAAGAATAAGTCAAGTTTGGGAGTAGAAAGATGGTTGAGATGAAAACTGAGAAAGAACAAGACTTTGGAGGCAAAATCAGTAATTCTGTTTTAAACATTTGTATTTTTGAGGTATCCATGCTATGTATAAAAATACAAACAAGTAGTTGCATTTGCAACCAGTTATATAGATAGTAAGAAGTTTCTACTATGAAAATAACCAACAAGAGTTCAATTGTCGTGATCTAGTTCATTCATTCATTCACTCACATACATTTGTTGATTGCTGTTCTATGATAGCATTATGCTAAGCACTGGCAAAACAAAGGCACAGTCACTGCTAATGAAGTTTATTATATTCAAGTTGGGAGGCTGAAAAAAGAAGACAACTTTTAAAGTACATTGTATTAAGAGCAGCAGGAGGAACATCCAACTCAAATATGGAATGGAAAGAATAAAGGAAGGGTTTCTAGAAGACATAACATCTAAGTTCAAAAACAAAATCCATCCAGGCACAGACAAACAAAAGTAATTTTGGATTTATCTTTGTTTAAAAAAGTTGTACGAATACTTGAAGTAAGATAGTTCTGAAAATTTAAAACATTTTAATGTTTCAGACCACAAAATATTTTGTCTTTTCAACATCATTATTGAATATGTCCATAATATTAGAATTATAGACAGGAAAAAACTATTAGAAACTACCTAGTATAGCCACCTAGTTTTACAGAATGCAAATTGGACTCAGAGAGAAGTTACCTCCCCAAATTATCAATTCTATAACTTTTTTTTGTTTCAACTTTTCAAAATATTTTGTTTACTCTCAACATAGTAAATTACAAATTGCACCACAAATTATAAATTTACTCCTTCAAATTGCTTATTTCTCATGAGAAAGTATTTTATCCTTAGAATGCATGCAGTACGCTTATCTCTTATCAGTTATTATTTCTTCCTTATTTCACAGTAAACACTACAAGGCCATCCTTCAATAAGTGATATCTGTCATTCAACAATTTGTGTAACATATTGGGAAATATTTAAAATATAATGTTGCAAAAGTATTGTTGTAGTTACATTCTTTTTACTTCCTAAACCATTTATACCAGAGGTCTCCATTTTCATGCAATGAGTGTAGAATGCTTTTGGATAAAAAAGAAAAGAGGTGAATAATCAGAATTCAATTATATTTCATTATCTCATAACCCTTTTGTTTCCCCCGGTCTTATCCTTTGCAAGACCCACTCTGATTCCTTGTTTCATTGATTTTCTACCTGGTCTGCCACTTTTGTTTCTAGTATACCATACAGTTGCTCACAAGCCTAGACAGAAGTCAAAAAAACATAAAATCAGAGAACAAAAATCATTTTCTTTTCCCTCTCTTCCTTGCAGTGCCAAATATACAACATAAGTGAGCTGAAAGTTTTAGTAAAGAGCAAATTGTGTCATAACAATAGCAGCAGTGCCTTCAAAATCAGAGGAAAAGGCTGCATAGTATTAGTAAAACATTGCTATTTTATTACTCTAAAATACATAGAGTTAGGGACTGTCATGTAATATGGGTTCATGGAATCTACTTAGAGGATAACCGTGGTAATATCTGAATAAAACCAACTGGAAAGACCGTCTTTCTCAGCAGAGATTCATTAACAGTTAATTATTTCATCTATGTAGTCATCAAAAAGGACAGACAGATATATGTCCAAATTATTATTGCACATTCTACCTACATATACTTGTATTTTTGAAAAAGTTCATCAATTGCAAATGTTCTATGGGATAACTTGTGAAAAGACTTACATGGAAAACAAGTTGCAGTGTTATATAAAATAATATAGTAAAATATGTTAAACTGGCTCTCAAATGCAGTGGAATTTAAACTGGATAAATAAAGTGTGGATAATAGACATCTTTTGGCCTCTGCTTTAAGGAACATGTTAAGAATTGAAGTGTAAATGGATGCCTTTAAAGTACTTTTCTAAAGTTTGTTTTAAATAGTTTAAGCTTTTCCTTTCTAAATGTTACTTTGGAAATTAAATTGTTTTATGCGCACTTTTACTAATACTAAATTTCTAACAAAGCCTGTTGAAATTTTAACAAATTCTGGACTTGTGGAACATTAATGAAGATTTAAAACAATTTTAGCTATCAGCAGATAATCTCTAATACCTCTTTTAAAAGTACCCTTTAAAAAACTGTATCCAACATTGTCTGTAAGTTGCAAACCACTCAAAAATGTTCTATTCACCAATGATCAATTTTTATACTTATTTATCGTCTTTGAACTCCTGGATATGTCTTCTGAATTGGAGTGAATCAGATGTCCACACTATTGAGTTGTTGGAAGAGAGCATTCCCAATTGTTGTATTCTGTGTGTATTTGGTCCTTTGACTGGTGGACTTCTGGACTTTTTACCACATATTAACAAGTTCTTGAGAGCGTGGGTAGCTGAAAAGAAAGGTGAAATACAAACAGGTTAGGACTGCTGCCTCAGAATTATCTGGGAGTAAGACTCCATGAAAAGTAAAGGTTAATTTTATCTACCACAACCACAAAGATAATCAAGAGTTGGAGCTCTAGAGCTGGAGGATTTGGTTTTAAGATTACTCTTGGGATTATTTTAAAATAGAATTTATGATTGGTTTGAATGTGAATTCACCCAGTGTAGTGACTTCATTATGGAAAGCATTGAGGGGAACCCATTGGGATTTTGTATTCTAGTACTGATTGTGGTCTTCTACCTAAGTATGCAGAGTTGCCTGAAATTTGATTAAGGTAAAAATTTGAAAATATGTTTTTCTATCTGTAGTATATGCAAGTTTAAGAAATCCTCACATGAACTGTAGTGATTTATTCTGCTTTAATCTTTAGGGGCTTTAATTTCCCTATTAATAAGACTATCCACTCTGATGTTTATACTCAAGAGTAAATACAGAGACTGTCACTCATGCTACAGAGCATATTTGGAATCTCAAATTTCCCTATAAGTCTTAGTTACAAACATTTTCTGGATTCGTTATAGAATTTGCAAATTCGATCTATTTTCAAGGTCTAGTTCAAATCATTGCTCCTTGATAAGCTTCCTTCAACACGTTTCATTTCTGCATATATTGCTCACTTCCTTCTATGAGCACCTAAAATTTTTACTATGTGACTTTCACAATCTTGCCGTTGACTATTTACTGGTTTAAGTATCAGTTATAACTTTTGTCTTCCCAATGAATTTGTAAATTTCTTAGTGACGGCAACTATTATTAGTTGTGTTGATATAAAGTTCTTTTGAAATCTTTACAATACTTGACATAGAGCAGCATTTAGTAGATGCCCCAAAATACTGGATTTTTAAAAGTCCATTTTGGTCTATACACAAGTTACATTTAAATTCCTGCTGTCTCACCATTGCCTATATCTCAATTAGCTAGGACAAAATACTGCCACTGATACTGAACTCTAGTTTGGCTTATCTGCTGGTGGCAGGCTTTCCTCTAGGGTAGTGTGAGCATTTACGAAGCTAGTATAGCTAATCTGTTACAGAGCTATCTTGCACTTTTGAGCTGATTTATTTTCACGGGGCTGCAACATTCTCTGGGTTTTTGTGGAAACTCAGAATTTGACTTTTGCAACCAGCAATGACCAAATAGTAAATTTATAGGACCTGAAATGATGGCATGTTCATAAGTGACCATCCGCACTGAAAGGCCAAAGTATCCCTGTGGTGACATAACACGTTTTGGCAAGTGTATATATGTTTATGAGAGACAGAAAAAGAGAAAGAGAAAGAGAGACAGAGACAGAGACAGAGAGAGAGATCTCCTGCAACCTCTATTTACCTTGTAAGTGCCGATAGATTTCATGCCATCTGAAACCCAATACTTTTAAGTAATATTCTAATATACAACATAATAATTTTCTTTGAGGTAGGTCATAAAAATATTTGGCTTCCTTCCTCTGTTCGGGCCTCTAAGGAATTTCCTTCTGCCAGCCAGAATATTTGATTTGAGAGACTAAAATTTTAAAGACTTCAGTGGAATCTTATGCAGCTACTGCCCAGTCATTCCTGCCAAGAAAATGGCTGAAGAAGAGTCAGAGACAATATTTAAGGGGTCGCAAGAGGCACCCCTATCCTGCTTTTGTGTGCTTTTTGCTGTTTCAACCTCATGGTTCCTCTCCCAGAAAAGAACAGGTGTGCCTGACAGCAGGTGTGTTTGTTCTACTTTTCCTATGGCAGCTGTCACTCCCCAGGTAACTCCCTTTTCCAGGTGGTGAATTCTTACAACTCATCATCTTCTTTCCTGGCCACCAATACTTTAAAAAAAGGTTTGGCTGTCAACCCTCCCTCGTTGGATCTTAGATTATGGTGAAATGTTACTGCTATTATTGTTTTGTTTTGTTTTGTTGCTCTCATGTTTTCGGAATATTTTATTAAAAATGGAGTGTATGTCTCGATTGCATTTACAATTCCAGAAAACAATGTTTTCATTTTAAATGCCTCCACGTAAGTCAGCAGCCCTCTTTGACTTGGATAGGGTTTTGAAGCCTTCTTCTGGTGACAGCTTTGGGGTTCTCCAGTTTCGCATTTTCCAGTAGGTCTTGGGGTCCATCCTCTGTCAAGACACCTGCTGCTGGGACTGCCAGTCACCACATGCTTGGCTTTCATCTGCCCTCGTTTCTATTCATAGCATGCACTTCTCATAATTCTAAAGGACTGTTTGATGCCCCATATTGTTTAATATCAACATGATTAAAGCAGCTGAGAGAATCAGCACGTGTCCTAAGCCTAAGGAAAAATCCAGTCTAAAAGAAACTGTATCGTGGGCCCAAATCATTTTTAATAAGCTCTGCTGCTCAATCTTAGCAATTCTTTTTTTGGACTCCCTGGAGTTTTTTGTAGATATTTGAGAGTTATCTTTGAGAGAAATTTTTCAGGCATGTGTTTGACTCTCAATATAACATTTACTGAACCCCAAGAACCCCAAACAGTCTATAATGTTCTTACAGAGGACCTATGGTAAGGTACAAAAGAGACAAGCGTACTATTCTAGCACTTAAGGAATCAAGTGATTAGGAGATTAGGACACAGTGAGAGAGACAATGTTCATAAATACAAAATACTTAGATGAATTTTGAAGACATCAGGTGAATAGGTGCAATATGAGAACCAACCAAATGGGTACTTAAAGGGGCATTAAAAAGAAGTCATGATCACAGTTGAAAGGAAGTAAACATTCTTGAATGAGAACCTCAGAGGAATCAATGGTCTGAACTCAAGTGGTTTTATCATGAGAGTTCTCAGTGACTTCAGAAAGGCAGCAAACAGTATAGAAACAAGTTTGTATTGTGTTGGTCATATAAAAATAATAAATACTGCTACTATTTATTTAATTTTTGCACCATGTCAACATGAAAAATAATGGAAGCATAGGGAAACAAGAAAATACAGCCTGTAAAACAATACAGCCTGAAATGTCAAGTGTATAACTGAGTTGCTTTCTGACTAGGGAGATGGGTGAAGTGTGTCCCTATTAAAAATTAAAATGCCAAACCCAGGCCAAAAAAGTAAGTGGATAGGTGGAAATTTCAGCGAATTGAGAAACTCACATCCTCATCACATCAGCTCATGGTTTAGCTATATTTGACAGTGTAAAACCTGACCTAAGAGCCTTTTAGAGCACCAAGTAATATCCCTGAAGTACCTTACCTGCAAGTGAATTCTCTAGTGGCAGTTAACGGAATTTATGCCAGAGGCTTATTTTTATGCAGACATAATCCCTAGCAGAATTTTCACAGCCTCTCTTGACAGAACTGACAGTATGTATAGGTCCAGTCTATTAGGCAACACCAGCAGTCAGTTAACAGTCAAGAAATACTTACCACGTCTTAACCATGTGCTTAGCACCTAGTTAGAAAAGGGACTGTAAGAGGCATAAACAATGCCCTCAGGTATTTTACAAGTCTGATATACTTAAAGTAACTAAAATATTGATAAAGATATATTTGATCAAATGTTGCACTGGCATGAGAGTGAGTATTTCACAGTTTTAGGAAAAGGGGAGTTCAATTAGAGCAATAAACTGGGAATTCCTCATAAAAGAATCAGAACTTGTCCTATAACTTGAAAGACAGGTGTACTTTAAAGAAGTAGGTTAAAAAGGGAAATCTATTGAAATTGAAAAGAAGCCAGAGGAAGAGAAAGAAGAAACCTAGTATTTTTATAGAACAAAAGGAGACAAGCATGACTGACATGAAAGATGTATTTGAGATCAATAGAAAATAAGTTAAGTAGGGTTAGATTATCAAAAGATCTTGAATACCAGCTCAAATAATTTTAATTTAACATATTAAGAAGTAAGAGACATTTGCTAGATATAAGGTAGGAGGATACCATGATCACTGGAGAGGCATTTGAGAAGATTAGTACGATATACATGTACCAGAGAGATTGAAAATGAACACATACAGGTGTTACCTTAGCTATGGGATAAGGATATATTTTACTTTAATCTCACCTTTGAAACTCATGACGGCTATAGCCAACAAAATCCAAAATACATTGTTAGAGTCAAGTCTAAAACTGAAGAACACATATACTTGCCAGAGCAGAGGTGTTCTCTGTCTCTCTCTCTCCCCCTCTCAATTTAATGTGCACAAATATTCTTCAAGTAATTTCAGTTTAGCTGGGCGTGGTGGCGCATGCCTTTAATCCCAGCACTCTGGAGGCAGAGGTAGGAGGAGCATTGTGAGTTCGAGGTCGGCTTGGGCTACAACACGAGCGCAAGGCCGGCCTGAACTACACAGTACGACCCTGCCTCAAAAATCCAGGGCTGGGTGTTTGACTCAGTGACTTAAGCGCCTGTCTGACAGGTGAGAGGTTGTGAGTTTAATCCCTAGTGCCGCTAAAAAAAAAAAAAAAAGTAATTTCAGTTTCGTTTTACTCTACCAACCTCCCCAATTTTTTTCTTCTAAAATTCATAAAATGTTCTGGAAATTTCTATCGCACAAAAAGTGGGACATATGAGAAAAAGAAGGATCATTTTATTTTTTAGGAGAAAGAATATGTATGAATAAAACAGAAATATATAAACCAAAATAATTTATATAGATAACTTAAGCCTTAGAATGCAGTTGAAAACAGAAGGAAAAACAGCTAGCATTCCTAATAAATGCAAAGTAGAATAAGAAGAGAGACAAAACAGAGAACTCAGGATATAGACCAAATTTCACTTCAACAATATGTGAAAATTAAGTTATTGCAGTTTTGATTCATGCACTTGGTTATTTCCCTGTCACATTTTGGGAGTATAAATTTGGTGAGATTTAATCATCAAGGAAAATCGATTGCTAGAGTTGAGGGAAGGGAATGTTTTTCTTTTAAAAACATTAGAGATTAAAATTTAAGAAGCCAGGCATGGGGGCGCACGCCTTTAATCCCAGCACTCCGGAGGCTGAGGTAGGTGAAGCGTTGTGAGTTCGAGGACAGCTTGGGCTCCGACGTGAGCACAAGGCTGGCCT
>RJWM01001737.1:84908-146146 GCA_004363535.1 Dasyprocta punctata
AAAAAAAAAAAAAAAAAAAAAAAAAAAAAAAAAAAAAAAAAAAAAAAAAAAAAAAAAAAAAAAAAAAAAAAAAAAAAAAAAAAAAAAAAAAAAAAAAATTAGAAAAAAAAGTAAAACTTAGGAAAACTACTTCTCCAATGGAAACTTTTCAAATATAATTTTCATCAAGAGCTATTTAAAGGCCAGGGATTTAGCTCAGGGGCTTAAGCACCTGCCTAGCAGGCGTGAGGTCATGAGTTCGATCCCTGGTACCAAAAAACAAAACAAAACAAAAAGAACTATTTAATTAAATGACTGACATTATGAGGAAAAAGAAAAGTCAAGTATATTTTTACTTATTTGTTTTTGCTCTCTTCAATAATTTCCCTACAGCATGATTTACTTCCTTTAGTCCAGTGGTTCAATCCTAACTGTACATTTGAATCACTATGGGAACTTTGAAAAAGAGTGTACCTTAGTGTTGGAGCACAATTGCTACATGAAGCCTTGGGTTCTACTCTCCAAATGAACAAAAACAAACAAAATGAAACAAAGCAAAAGCCACTTCCCAGATAGCACCCAAAATTAATCTAGAGCTCCCCTCAGGTTTTTAGTAGGTAAATAGTGTTGAGAAACACTTTATTTATTAATACTGACATCTTTACTTCTCGCCTTATCTAGTTCCTTCTGGCATAACATTTCTTATGGGGGAATATATATTTTAACTAGAGGAAAATGGAATGTTTGAAGACTGATTGCACTTGAGGTCAGGTTACTGGTTTACTAATTTTTGTAAGACTCACTGTGCACTGGCCAATAAAGTTTTTTAAAAGTGATAACTAGGATTGGAAATGAAACTCATGACATGTGAGTTTTTATGTAACAGGTAAAGGGAAGGAAAAATCCTGATTATGGGACAGAGTAGTTGATGTTGAAGCAGGAGAGACTTAGATGGGCCCTCTGAACATAAAATGCCATGTTTGGACTGGGTCTTATTGCTAGATCTTTTAGCTATTCACACTGTAACTTGACATGAGTTACTTTTCACTGAATGTCTCGCTATCTCTGTAAAATGAGGAAAATGCAATTACATTTGTCTTGTAGTTGAGGTGACATTCAACTGAAATTCATAGTTGAGTGTTCATTTGTCAGTATTTTAAAAGCACAATATAGTAGATATATGTAAAATTTTACTATAATTCAAGAGTTAATATTTTGGACAAGGTGAAATACGTAGAAGAATGATCAACGGGGCACAGCAAATGCTTTAGACAGTCAAATTCAGTGGATGTGTAAGTAAAAGAATGTCTTTGAAAAGCTATTCCTACAAAGATTGCATTCTTTATAAACCAAAAGAGGTTTATGATTTTGTGGAACATTACACAATTTTGGCAGTCTTGAATAATTACAATTGAGATAATCATAGAGCAGGAACTTGATATGAATTCAGCTTTTTGGTCCAGCATTAGCTTGGTTTATGAACTCAGAAAACATGGGCATATATACACATTTTTCATTTATCAAAGATAAAGAGTCATGGTGTTTTCATTTGTTGAAATTAACAATTAAACATATATTTAATTTAATATATATTGTGTGTGGCAGTATTTTGATCTGGGAAAGCAGCACTGAAAAGAAATAGAAAAGAAATTTCCATCCTCACGAAACTTATATTTGGGTATACCATGGACCATAATATAAGTCCGGGTATAGAAAATTACTATTAAAAACAAATAATGGGCAGTAGAGGTGCAGAGTACTGGAAAGTGGCCAAAAGAGTAGATTTTCCTATTTCCAAGATTTACCAGAGACGCTTAGCACATGTGACTTTTATTTAGTCTTCAGAAGTATCTTATATAATACATAGTAGAGTATTATATTCATTTTAAGGGAAACTGAAGCTCAGAGAGTTTAAACCACTCGTATAAGCTTTCCTAGTTACGTAATGGAGTTAGATTTGACCAGACTGGGGTCAAATCTCTTGTTTTGTCTACTCCATGTGTCCAACATCTAGGGGACTCAACCTATGCTCTCACGTTGTTATCCACTAAATAAGAGTATTGCTCTTCATCAGAAATTTAAATCTGGCATCTCATATATCCTATGTATGCCATAGACATGTATTTTACAGAGCAATGTTTTAAAACTTGAATTACTTGTTGGCATTTAAAATTAAGTGATTTCACATAAAATTGTTGATTTTCATTTGTCTCAAAGCATTGCAAATATTAGTAACCTTAGGACAGTATTCTCACATGTCAGTAACCAGATGAAACTGAGTATTAACACCCTAATTAAATAGGAATTACTTTCTGGGTCCCAGTAGCATTTATCAACCCATTGTAACTTATCTGACCCATTTCACACCTTTCTATTACTTAAATGAATCGCCTAAGAATTTGAATTTGTGAAAATGCCCTTTTAATTCTAAAGTTGCAGTGCTGAAAATTCAGCTTCAGTTGTAGGTTTTAACTATTAATTAATAGCCTTAGCTCTATTTGAGTAATTTTCCTTCACTTGTTCTTCTTTTTAATTTTCCTGGTTAAGTAACCATATAAAAGATAACCAAACTCCACACTAGCTCCTTTTTCCCATTTAAAAATATGATTCTTGGCAATGCACACATATACATACATATTTTTGAGTCTTTATGCAGGAGAAAAGTAAAGCATGCTAAACATATTGAAAGTCTCTTGTATGCATATAAAATATAAGCAGTGTAATTAACAAGTAATTCATAATAGCAGTTATATTCTGCCAATATGGAATCATGCTAGCCAGTTTAGAAGTCCATGTTTTAGGTGTCTATAATTCACCATAGCTTTAAAATCCAAGCAATTTATTAACCTAATATAGGTTAGAAGAGAAAATCTGGTCATAATACTGAAAGAATGTAGGAAATGTTTACTCTCATGAAAATCATTCAAAGTATAATTATTCTTAAGCACATTATTAAAATATATTCCTATAATATAAAAGTTTTTATTAGTATTTTGTGATATAGGATGCTGTATGCTGCATTGTGCTAAATTCTTTCTCCATATATATAACTTTTACAGAGTTTTTTTATTGCAATAAACAATGGAACCTCTGGTAGACTCAGAATGAATTGTAGCTGTTTAATAGTATGCGCATAAGTTGTTTTGTTAGCTCACAAGCCCAATTATCTGTTCTTGTGGTTGCCCTAGAGCTATCCTGAGGCACAGTAGCCTCTATGTTCAGGATATTTAGCTTGCTTGGTGCTTCATGCTCTGTTGTTACTGTTTGATTTCACACAGGTGGAGTAAGAGCCCACTTGCATAGTGCACCATGACATGCTCTTCCTTGTCGCAGCCACAAAGGCCTCCCTGAATAGCCTGTAACAATATTTTTTGTAATCTCTGGCTTTGAAGAGTCACTTCTTTAGGTTGTTATTGTTCCCTACTCAAAAAAAAAAAAAAAAAAAAAAAAAAAAACTTGGACTGTTTCACATATAAACAGTACCGACTTCACTACTATTATGAAACTTTTTTATTGGTTTGCATACCAAAATGTCATATTTCCTGAGGGAACCGGACACAAAATGAAATTCTAAAAGAGAGACAGAAAACTTTGGTGTAAATATTAGGCATTGGTCAAGAAGTCAGTGCCTGTAGTGAAGCTCTATGGTGAAAACTGTAGACCCATACATATTTGGTTGGGAACAGAGTTGGGAATAAAAGAAAGGGACAGCAAACTGGGAAAGTGTAATTGAAATAAGTTGAAAGTTAAGCTACTTCCTGCTACCCCTTTCCTAGCACTAATCCCTGTGCTATTACCCATACTGAAAAGTAGAAAGACTTCAATTATGAAGGAATGACTTCATATATGAGGAATGAGGCATGATTATTGAAAGATTTGTTGAGATTGAAATATGAAATAAAGATACTAGTGAATTTTCAAATTGTGCAGGAGGGGCAGATGAAGGAAAAAAGTCAATTCAAAAATGAAGGAAATGAAAAGAAATATAAATAATGGAAGAATATAAATTTCCTTATTTATTTTTTGAATTGAATATTACCCATTCTTTGTCGACTGCCCCCAGAGATTAGGAAATGTGCTGTTATCTCCATTTTACTATATTGTATTATTTTCATTTTGCATTGTAAGAAAGTTATAAGATTAGTGGTTTAGGACAGTAAAAATTTGTTATTTTATAGTTCTGGAAGTCTGAAATTTAAAATGAGTCTCATTAGGATAAATTCAAAATGTCAGCAAGATTGTGTCTCCTTCTCAAGGTTCTAAGAAAGAATCTATTTTCTTGTGTTTTCCAAAACTGCCCATAGTCTTGATTCATGCATGACCTGCCATTTATCTTTAAACCTAGCATTTTACATTTCTTTTTCCTTCTTCCAACATTGTATCTCTTGTAACTCTTTACTTCTTCCCCATTCTTCTAATTTTTAGGATACTTGTGATTACTTTAGTGCCCCTTGATAATCTAGAATAGGCTATTTATCCTAAAATCGGCTGATTAGTGACTATTTCCAAATGAAACTTTGATTTCCCTTTGCCATGTAACCTAACATATGCACAGAAATTCACAGATAATTGTGGGGGCTATCATGGTGTCTATAACAAATATTACAAACATGAATTGTTACGATTAAGACATTGTGTTCATCTCAGTGATGTAAATGAGTTAACATCTTCTAATCTCTGAAAAATGCATTCAGATGTACAAATTTTATCTAACTACACATGTGATAGGCAAACATTAAAGACAGTTCTATGGTTTGTATCTACATGTTCCCCCAAACCTTATGCAGTCATGGGAGTGGGCTTCTAGAGTTTATGATTGACTCGTGGTCCAATGCTGGAATTATGGGTGTGAGTTCTACACCTGCCCTAGGGCTGGTAGCTTGCATACAATAAAAGGAAGGGAAAGAGGCGTACTCTCTTTCTCCTCCCTTTTCATTCTTTCTGCTTTTTCTCTGTTCTGGTCACCGTGAACTATTTTCCCCTCTGCCATATTCCACTGTGCCTTGGAGCTAGCCAAGTATGGACTGAAACCTCCACAAACTGTGGAACAGCACCTGCCTTGGAAGCATGAGGTCGTGCATTTGATCCCTGGTACCCAAAAAAAAAAACCAAAACCAAAACCAAAAACAAAAACAAAAAAAGCCAAAACAGTGCCTTCCTTCATTTTGGGCATCAGGTATTTTGTCTTACCAATAAAAGGGAAGAAACCAACGCAGACAGTGATAAACATGTTCTAAAATAAAGCAAAATTGTGCCAGAATATTTTCAATAAACCGAGAGATGGATAAGGACAAAATATTAGATAAAATGGTATTCAAAGCCAAAATGATTAAAATAGAAACTAGAGGGATTTGTAAATTAAAGAAGTATTTATTGGAATAACTATCTGGAATGGTATAAAGTATGTATAAAAATTCTATGGCATTTGGAGATTGCTATTATTTCTGAATTTGAAAAGTAAGTAGACAAAAATAATAACAGAAAGGATTTACATAATATACTTAGGGAGCTCGACCTCATGTTTGCACAAAGACAGAGAATTGCATATTCTAATGCAAAAGAATACACATTCATATTTTGTGGCCCTGAACCTATTCCAAAAATTGATCATGTATTTAAGGGAAACTTAAATAAATCCTCAAGTGAAGACCTAGCATGCCACATTCTCTGATAAGAACTCTACAAAGCTAGAAATTAACAAATTAAAGATGATTAAAAGTGAACTGAAAAAATTTGAAACCATAGTTTTTGAAATTAAATCTTAGACGAAAGATGAAATTATAACGATTTTTAAAAAGTGAGGTTACTTTTTAAATATATATGATTGTACATCTAAAACCATACCCAAAGTAAAATTTATAGTGTTGCATATTTAAAGAAATATTAAAAAGTCATTCGATTCAATGAAACATTTTATATTAATTTTTTGGTGTATGTGGCACCAGGGATTGAACTCACAACCTCATGCCTGCCAGGTAGGCACTTAAGCCACTGAACCAAACTCCCAGCCCTTTATATCAATATTAATTGTGAAATTTAAATGTGGAATTCCCAATGTCAAAACATGGCCTGTGAAAACAGGTATAGAGGAGAGGAATTTTTTTCACATTGAAAAATACACTGATAAATTTCATAAACCCCAAGGGTAAAGAGAAATGTTTTCTGGTCTCCTGGCAGAAAAAATAAGTTATATACAAGCAAAAATAATTAAATAGTTATTGGTTTTCTTGCTTATGTGATGGAAGCTAAAGGTAACAGAAGAGCATCTGGAAATTTCTAAGTGAAAAGGACTGCAAAACACAAGCATCGTATTACTCAATCAGGATTTCATTTACGTATTTGAGTCAGAAATAGGCCTGGAGATATACAATAATTCAAAAAGTGCATCACTGTCCTACACAAGTGAACATATATTTGGGTAGAAACTCATACCAAACAATAAAGGTATCAAAAATACAGACCTGCAAATGAAAGAAGAAATAATGAACTTGGATTTTTTTCAAGGTAATTAAATCTAGACAGAAAAATAGATTGATTGGGATAAAGCAACAAGAATTCTTTAAGCAGAAAGGATATTTTATAAGGTAAATACACTTATATTGTAAAACAATTTTGTTCATCAGAAGTACATTAGAAGGCTTACCCTTGTCCTTGGTTTAGTTTTCCATGGTTTCATTTGCATATGCAAAGGCAAAAGTTGGTCTGTAAAACACTATTCTTGTACCCAAAGCACAAGAACAGTGATGTTGGTGATTTGAATGTGCCAAAAAAAATTTAAAAAAACAACTGCAACCATAGTCCAAAAATCTTACTGGAAAATTCCACAAATAAGTCATTTATAAGTTTTAAACTGCATATCATTCTAAATAATGTTATTAAATGTCACTCCATCACTTTCTATCCTTCCTGGGTCATAATTCATCCATTAGTCCAGCATATTCATTCTGTGCATGGTACCCACCCATTAATCACTTAGTATGCTTCTTCGTTATTACAGCATATATCTTGGTATCACAGTGGTTGTGTTCAAGTAAAATTTATTTTGCTTAATGTTGTCCCAAAAGCACAAGACTGGTGATGATGGCAATTTGAGTACCTATACAAAAAAGAAACCGTATAGTGTTTCCATTAAGGGAAAAGTAAATTTAATTTTTTATTACAATGTACCACTGTATTTTATTTTATTATTAGTGATGAATCTTTTGCTGTGTTTAATTTATAAGTAAACTTTATTATATGTACATGTGTATAGAAAAAAATCATAGAGGCCGGCTTGGGCTACAATGCCAGCGCAAGGCGGGCCTGAGCTACATAGTGCGACCCTGCCTCAAAAACCAGGGCCGGGAGTTTGGCTCAGGGCCTTAAGCGCCTGCCCTGGCAGGTGCGAGGTTGTGAGTTCAATCCCCGGTGCCGCAAAAAAAAAAAAAAAAAAAAAATCATAGCATATATAGTGCTTTATACTGTCCAATGTTTTGGGCAGCCAAAACTTAGAATATATCCTTCACAGAGAAGGAGAGACCACTGTCATATATGTAATTTTAGATGTTTCTAATAGTCATATTTGAAAAACCAAAAAGAAATAGGTGGAATCAGTTATATATTTTATTTAAATATAGAAAACATTATCACTTTAATGTGCAATCAATATAAAAATTATTAATGAGCTATTTTATATTCTATTTTCATACTGTCTTAGAAAACCTACATATAATTTACACTTGCCACACATTTCAATTTAGACTACCAAACTTTTATGTACTTTATAGTCACATGTCACTAGAATATCATATTGGATAGCAAAGTTTATTAATAAATGCTAAACCATGTCAACAAAGTACAAGAAATATCAGTGAGGAGAAAGGGGGAAAGTAGCAAGATCTTGAAGATCTCATGGGATTATCAAGAGAAGTGAAAAGTATAATGAGTGCGACATTGTAGAGTTCATAATAATGACAAAAGAAAACAACTTGGATGTGGAGTACTAAAGCACTAGTTAATTAATTAAGGGCATATTATAGCATAGAATGTTTCCAGATATCAAAATAGTGAGTTAGAAGCATATTCTATCCCAAAGGAATGTCTATGATATATTGTCATAGTAAAAAAACGAGCGTAGTAAAATGCATGAAATATTCCATATTCATAAAAAATATGAGCAGTCTTTTCATATATCTTTATTTATGTATTCTTATGGGCCTGTGGAAAAATATAAAAAGATACTTTTCTCATAACAAAATTGGAGCAGGCAGAAATGGATTTATTCACTAATTTTGACTTTTTAAACATTAATGCAATAAATATTTAACAACATACAACAAAAACATACAGTAAATCCATGCTGTTTGGATTGGTATAATGAAGAATTTTTGGTAGTTTTTAAAGTGTATAGTGTAAATGAGAATGATAAAGAAAGACAAATAAGTAGCAGTAGGTATCGATATATGCAAAGGATTTGATCTCTCGACGGAGTCAGACAAAGCTTGAGAAGAAAGCATAATTCAGTCATTAATAAAATTGTTTTTCCTTTTTAAATCGCATTATATTGAAGGTCTTCTGAAGCCAAGTGCAAAGCTCAGAATACATGTAAGAAAAAAACCAAACTAATAGATTTGACATCATAAAAATTGAATACCTTCTAAACAACAGTAAGGGAAAATGTTTAGAAGATAATAATTGGTACGTACAAAACTATATGTATTCAATTAACACATTTCATATAAAAAGGAAGCGACTACGTGTTTTTCACATTTTAATTAGGAAAAGGAAAAGCAGTGATAATTTCCCCTACTGGTAAGGTTATAAAGAAGCTGACTTTTGCGTATACTGCTGGTGGAATTATAGATTAGAACAACCTTTGTAGCACCATTTGTGAAAATCTAAGAAAACTCAAAAAGTTTGGACTCTGTGACCCAGTGATCAGACTTTGAAGAATTTATCTTTAAAAATGAATAACAAGACTACAGAAAGGTATATGTAAAAGGATGGTCATCCAGCACTGTATTGTTTATCAAAGTAAATAGTTGGAAATGACCAAAATATATGGGTCTGGATCAACAAATTATGGTAGCCTTAGACAACGGCATTTCTTGTAAATATTTAAAAGAACAAAGTATATCTATATATTCTGCCATGGAGAGCCATCTATCACATAGAGCTGAGAATAAATTTCAGAACAATATGCATAATATAAACCCAGTTTTATAAAAATGCAAAAATGTGTTTATATGTCTATGCATGTATGTGTTTTCCATATTATTCAAATAAAACCAATAGAAATGCAATAAAATTTCAGTCAGCATTATGCTTCAGGAATAAAAAATTCTAGTTAATCCATATATTTATTGATTTAGCATTAACAATATTTTTATTTTTTCTTTAATTATTGAAAATCTTCCCACAATTAATCCTTTTCTATTTCTGTGATATGCAAGAAACATTTTTGAATCTTCATTGTTAGGCTTGAATGATTTATGTTCATTATTCAGAATATCTGTTCTTTTTGTCTAGAATCCTGACAATAGTGTCATTTAATACATTTGTAGACCTAGGATTCATACCCAAGTCTCTCTGATAGGAGGGTTTTCTTTTTTAATTTACTTCCCCCTCCTTGTAGTAGGAAAGAGAGGGAAAAAATGCTAGAGAGGAAAAAAGAAATGTGCTTAAAAATTTCGTTTGTTGAGGTACAACAATTAAGGTTCTCAGTATTCATCAGTTAGTTTACAAAAAAACACAATAACTCTTTGGATTCTCTCTATGATAGTTTCAGATCCCAAATTTCTTTCCTCATTTGCCTGACTGGTAACTATTAACTTGAAATGTGATTATCATTGTTTTGCTTTTCTTTAGAGTTTTTCCACATACATATGTACCCTTAAATAATGTTTTGCTTAGATTTGCATGTTTGCAACTTTTTTAATAACTATACTTGCACATATTTTTCTGATAAATGCTTTTTCTGTGATTCACTCATAACAATATGTGTAGATAATTCATTTATTTTCAAGGTAATATAATTTTATAATATATGACATACAGTGGTTTGTTGCATGTTTGCAACTTTTTTAGTAACTATACTTGAACATATTTTTCTGATAAATGCTTTTTCTGTGATTCACTCATAGCAATATGTGTAGATAATTCATTTATTTTCAAGGTAATATAATTTTATAATATATGACATAACAGTGGTTTAATTATTCTATAATTTTTGAAGATTAACATAGTACTGCTTTAAATAAATGGTAATATCATGCATATCATAAACTACCAAGGAGGAACATAAGTCTTATTTTGCCTCAATCTAGCAGTGGAAACAACAGACAAACCAAAGAACTACCACAAGGCATTCAATAATTTTATAACAAAAATCTAAATAGAAGACTGGGAAAGTATACAAAATGACCAGACTTCCTCTGGTTACAACAAGCCATCTAGGAGAAATAATTTTAAGCAATCTTGGAAGAATGGAGTGAACCTTCAAAAGGCAGATATAAAGAAGGACATATTTCAATGCAGAGAATGACTTGAGCACTAACATGCGAATATAAGATCTTACAAAGATGTGGCTGAAGAGTAGGTACTCTGGATGTGTAGCTAACCCAGTCCTAGCAGGAACAAATCTCCAATCAAATTCCTGATCCATTTTTTAAAAACTGTTTATGTTATATATCTCCACAGGTTACTTGAGTTATTCTTTCATCTCTAAGCTGAATGACGCTTACATCTCCATGTCATTTTGATACTTACATCTTTAAATAGGAAATATATTTAAAGGGCTTAGCACAGTGTCTGACACAAAGTAAGCATTTACTTAATGAAAAGCACTGATAAGGACCAGGTTCTACCATTGATCTTTGGAATGTGAAAGTGATACAAAAAAGGACCCATTTAAAATCCCAAGGCTAAGACTATCTTTGTGGATTCAAGGAATGAAATAAAGACAACCATTAGCAGGGACTTGATCATGAAGCTATCTTTCTATTCTAACTTCAGGCTGTTCTACTGATTTTTGACAGACAATTCTGAACAAACATCAGCAATTCTCTATTGCCTCTGCATTCCATATTGAAATACTTAATATTTTAGATTCTGTATTTAAATCCTTTAAAACAACTAGACTAGTGCATTTACTGAGCAAAGAGCCCTGTATTGAAGCTACTTGGATGCTATAATCAGTCCTTTAGATGCATCCTTGCTCCTGTGTGTTGATGCTTTCACCTTTTCATAAAATGTTTTTGCGATGCACTTCTTAATTCACCAAACATTTACTTATGTTTCTATGTGAAAAATGTTTTGTTTGCTGGATATGCAGTGATGAACAAGATAAACATGTTCCCTCACCTCAGAGAACTTGCACTCTGATAGGCTTAGAGAGTCAATACATAATTATTCTAAGTGATCCATAATTATAATTGTTCTACATATTGTGGAGAAAGAAGGACTCAATCAGACTTGGAGGGTCAAGGAAGTGAGCTGGAATCTGAAGCATAAAAATTAACTAAGAAAAGAGATGGGAGGGACACGAAAAAGAGGGCAAAACATGCATCTATGTCATGAATTGAAGAGAGGATAGTGTGTTGGAGAAAGTGGAAGAAGTATCATGTTGCTGGAGCAAGTGATTAATAGCACAGAGAAGTAGGTAGGAAGCCAGATAATATAGGTCTTAGTACAGCTCGTTGAGGATTTTAGTGTTTATCTTAAATGTGATGTGAAAATTTGAAGGGTGTGATGTGATTAGTTTTATCATCTCTCTTCCAGCATTGCAAAGGAAGGACTAGAGAGGGACAAGATTAGGTGCACAGACTAGTTAGTTTACTGCTGTCATCTAGGCCAGAGACTATTGAACATGAAAATGGGAAGAACTGGGTGTGTTTGAAGTATAATTAGGAGATACAATTATGAGATTCGATTTTGTGTTTAATATGGAGATTGCTCTTAGGTTGCTGACCTGAGTAAATGAATAAGGTAGTTTCATTGACTGAAAAGTTGTACCATGAGGAGGATCACATTTGGAGGCACTGATAACCTTAACTTTGGATATTTTCTTTTTTAATTTGAGATATCCTTTAAATATTGTGAGTTAGATGATGAGCTTTAGATATAAAATCTGCAGCACAATATCAGGGACTAAATTGTCCTCTGCTCATTCAAAACTTACCAGTTATCACATTCTAGCCTAATCTACCACATCCACAAATTGCCACCTACCCATTTTTCTCCATCCTGAACTTCCTCTCCTCTGTGCTCTCTCCTGTTAGTCATTACTCAGACCATCATTAGGCTCCAGTTGTATTTTCTACCACATACTTGTACATGGGAATATGTCCATAGCTAAAAATTAAGTTCCTTGAAATTTAGAGGTTCATGTTAGATTAAGCGATCCTTCACTCCCACTGCCAGCTACAAATATGTAGTGAGACATCATTTTACCCATAACAAAGTGAAGGCCACTATGAAATTGATGTTAGAAGTAAAAAGTGTAAAATACAAAAAGGTTGGATTTGAATATTTTATGTATTACCACTAGCAGTAGTGCCATAGTCAATACTTTTACCTGTTCAAGGTTAATTTGCTCATCTGACAAATGTCAATCCTAAATCATAACAATACTGTATTTGCTTCAGAGTTATTGTGGGCATTAAATTCATAATGTGTGCAAGGTTTATAGAGTATGGTAAGCACTAGAATCACTTTATTTGGTTTCTGGCTACAATTATCTTTGTAGGAATCAAGAGCTGAAAATTTATTATGACACAGTGGTTACGGTGACACAACAAGTGAGTAAATATAAAAATTAGTAAAACCGTATATCTACTTCTCTATGTTTTTACTATATTTACCATATTCTCTACTACACAGAGTAGCCATCATTTTTTTCCTTTGTGTCCCTAGTTGGAGTTTTGTCTCTGATTTTACAGAATATTGCATGGGAGTCAGTCTCCTGTGTTTCAAAAAGCACAAATTAAGGTACAGCCAAAACTCACAATGTGAGATATATATACTTAATAAACATTTTAATAAGAAGAGGCATTGCTTATGGTATATACCATACACTGGTCATTATATTGCTAGAAATTTTAAAGGAATTGGCTAATTTACAGATAGAAGCATGTTAACTATTGAAACTAATGGGGAATGTTTTTAGTAAATTACCACTTTCAGTTGTCTTAGTTGTTCTCTAGTCACCCCAAACTAATGCATTTCTGAACACTAAGTAATTTTATATCATCTCACCAAAAGATCTAGAATATTTTTTTCTTTTTTAACATAAAAAGTTTAGGGAGGGAATTTGGGAGTTTCAGGCATTTTCCTCTGTTTATATTAATGAAATATCTACATATGGAATTACATTGATTATGCACATAAATTTATAGCACCTGTAAGTTTGCTATAGTTTTTGACCCTGTGTCCCCACCAAGTCTCATGTAATCATGTCATGGACTCTGCTGAGTCTAGCGTTTGTGATTGGCTTGTTGTCTAGCGCTAGGACTGGTGATGTGAGTGTTGGACTCACCCAGGTGTGGAGCCGACATACAGTGTAATGGCGGGAAAGAAGGCCTGTCTTTCTCTCTTGCAGTTTGTGCCTTGTTGTTTCACAGTCACCATGAATGGCTGCCCCGCCATGCCACCGTGCCTTGCAGCCAACTGATTATGGACTGAATCCCCTGAGAACTGTAAGGAATAAACCTTTCCTTCCCTAATTTTGGGTGCCAGGTATTTTGTCTAGGCAACAAGTAAAAAGTAGCTAAGACAAATTTGCTACTTTTAAAAATCTAGTATCCTGAATTATAGTTATTTAGTAGTAATAAGAAAAAGTGTGAGACTTTTCTAATTTTTACACACCAGTGCATTCAATTTTATACTTAATATATTTTACTAATTCTTAGTGTAAAGGTTTTTTTATTTTTGAAATATGGCCTTAGAGTCTAGTAAGATTGTTAATATGTGAATAGATAATGTATATTTCTATGTCATATATGAGTAATTAGAGTTCCAAATGCCCACTCCAGTTAGTTTTCTTTTCACTCTCCTAAGACCCATTTAAATTTTATGTAGGTTAAGAAATAAAAATGATTTCCTAGATGAATGAAAATTATTCTGTAATATTAACTGCATGCTAAAGCTATACGTAAGTTATGAAATGTCTCAGTTTTTTCCTCGCCCCCCTCCTACCTTTAACCAAGGTCCCAATCTGAAGGGTCTAGTGGCTATGGGCTCTGTTTTGGATAGAAGAGCTCCGCTCAATAAAACACCTCTTTGTTTCCATCTCTTCTTTCTCATCTTCCATTTATCTTTCACTTCCTGGCTTCCCATATCACTACACCTTAAATTTTCAAATAGCCAGAAAACTTTTCTGGAAGCAAAATGAGCACATAGGCAGAGTCAAATGTTGGATATCTCAGCATAACTTCCCAGGCCCTCAGCTTCCTTTAATGGATACTTGATTTTCACCCAGTAGATTTTATTTGGCTTGAAGTAGTTAAATTCACATGTGTCACTTCTTTCATGTAGTACCCAGTTTTCCTGACCCTCTTGAAGAACCTAGAACTAATAACTCTTCAGAATAAACAGAAAACAACATATAGTTTAATATACATACTTGAGTGGTTCTAAGGCTGAATTTGGTCAGAATGTCATTTTTGCAAATTTGTTTCTTCTAGAAGACAAGTTCCATGATGGTCTAGATTTTTACTTTTTTCCTTATTTTTTCTTGTTTCTGAAATACAGCCTACCACATTAGACAATCAATAAATACCTTCAAGTTAGATGAATTTTCTTCCATTCTGGACTAATTTCATTCTAGAATTTCATGTTGCTTTACAAATTTTGGGAAAATTCTCAAAATTCATTTATTTGTTTTTGGTTTAATTAATACTGAGTACCTTATGCACAGGAATGGTAAGCATCATGGCATATAATTTTAGCCAAGTAAGACCAATTTCTTAGAATGGTATTTAAGAATCTACTCAAACTGGCTCCATCTTACTTCAGTGAATCTTGTACCACAATACCCATAGTTCAGACACAGAAAATTATTGTTTTGCCTTTTAAATTCATTATTCCTTTGGATGTGCTATTCTTTTCAGTGAACTTTTATGTGCTAGACGTGCTCTTAACCTCTCTTTAACATTTCTGGCCATATTTATCCTGTAAAATGCAATTCAACATATTACCCCGTTTCTAAGTGTGCCTTGGGCTTCCATAAGAAAATAAATTCCACACTTCCCTTGAACCACATGGCCTTCTAAGGGTAGATATATCATGATACCTCCTTGTGATCATTTCCAATCTGCATTGAATTTTCAGCCCTTGTATGTCAGGGAATAAGTTTTTCCTTTCTCTTCAATCTTCCTGGATCCTATCATATACCACATAGTAGGTCCTCATTGAATAACTTGCATACAGAATGCATGTATGAAAACTAAAAATGGAGATGCTCTACTAAAAACTGAATGAGTAGGCATAAATATGGGAAAAGAACATATTATATACTTAATTTAAATTAATCAGATTTTCTTCCATAGTGCTATTCTCTTAGGCAATTATCCAAGAATCAGGTATGGTTGAAAAAGAAAGGAAGGAAAAAAATACAAACAACTGTACTAGGGTTCTGGATAAGGACGTGGCACCATTAAAAAATGGATACAGTAAACCACTCCAGACACTCATCTACGTTATCTTTGATAAAGGGGTCAAAATACCTCTGCTGGAGGAAAGATAGCCTCTTTATCAAATGGAGCTAAGAAAACTGGCTATCCACATGCTGGAAATTGAACCTAGACCCGTATCTCTTACTACTTGCTAATCTGAAATAAAAATGGATCAAAGATCTAAATATTAAAACAGAAACATTTAATCTGCTGGAAGATAAAATAAGTAAAACTTTTGAAAACATAGGTTTAGGCAGACTCTCTGAACAGAACCCTGGTTGCACAAGAAATAATATCAAAAGTCAATAAATGGGAATCACATATTTAAAAATGTCTGCACAACAAAGGAAACCATCAATAGAGTGAAGAGACAGTCTATAGAATTGGAACAGATTTTTACCAACTACTCCTCAGACAATGGACTGATATCTAGAGTATACAAAGAACTAAAAAAAAAAAAAGAAATAGATCTCCCAAACTTAAGATTATTAGAAAGTGGGTGTCCGAAGTGAATGGACACTTCTCGAATGAAGAAGTACAAACGGCCAATAAATACATGAAAAAATGTTCAACATCTCTGACTATTACAGAAATGCAAATTAAAACAACACTGATATTACATCTGATTCCAGAAAGATTGACTGTCATCAAGAAGTCAACCAATAATGGATGCTGACAAGTTTGTGTGTGTGTGGGAATGGGGAGAAGTAACACTTCTTCATCGTTGGTGGGTTCTAAATTGGTGCAATTACTATGGAAATCAGTATGATGATTCCTCAAAAAACTAAACTAGAAATTTTATTTGACCTAGCTATTCCTTTCCTAGGTATCTTCCTGAAAGAGTTAAATCACCTTTTACAGTGATACATGCATACCAATATTTATAGTAGCACAATTTATAATAGCTAAATCTTGGAAGCAGCCCATATGCTCATCAACAAGTGAATGGATAAAGAAAATGTGTTTATATACAATGGAGCAATACTCTATCATAAAGAAGGATAAACGTTGGGTATTTTTAGGTAAATGGATGCATCTAGTGACCATAATTTAAGTAAAATAAATTAAAGACACAAGTTTTAATATTATATGGCTATATAAGAAACCCAAATTATACATAAAAAGCAAAATAAAAGGTAAATAATAGAAAGTAGAGAGATCTTTTTCAAATGAGAAAGGGAGCAAGAAGTGGAGGGAGAGGGGAAGAAAGAAAGGTGAAAGGAATTATAAAGAAAGAGAGATTTGAAGAAAAAATGGAAATGCAGCTTTTGCAAATGGGAAAGAGGAAAATTTGGAAAAATAAGAATTAGGATGTGCTATGTAAATGTACAAATTCCTCATTATAGATGTACTCATTATATACTACTGATGTGCACTAATAGAAAAGTGTAAAAAAATCTGTGACTGTCATAAGGATAGAATATACTTGAGGTCCAGAAATAAACTTTTGTTTCATAAAAAAGGGTACCCACTGTAGGGTGGGAGAGGTTAATGGACAGTGGACAAAGGAACAGCTCTCCCTTAGAATCACTTCTAGAATAGTCCTTGGAACCAGGGACAGAGCCAAGTAACTATATTGAAACTGAAAATTCAACCAAACAGGTGTTTCCTAAATAAAATATCCAAGCACTCTTTGTTTCTGAGTGTTTTTTCCCTAAGGTGATGATTTGGAGACCAAATGGAGTCAACCATCCAGGCCTTGTACAGACTCATATTACACCTGTCCTGGACATCATTAACATTGTTGGGCAATCTTTATACATCTTTTGACTTGCAAATCTTTCCAAAATCTGAAAAATGAACATACATTCATGCTATAGATCATGCAGTTTTTAAAGTGCCTGAAATGTTAGTTTGATTGCTCAGGGTAGCTATTTAGGGTACTGTTAATAAGGATTTGGGCTATAAACATTTCCAATTCAGAAGTTATAATTTTATTGTTGTTTGTATTTGCTTTCTAGCTTTAAGGTGTTATAGAAAATGCATTTGTAGACATTGCCTATACTGTTAGCACTAACTAGTAATAAGACCACTAAAGAGAAGCATGTCTTTATCCAGTTTCTTGCTTTCCATGTAAATCTAAAATAAAGAAAAGAATTCCTAAACCTTCAATAAAAAAGTGTTGATTATTTTCAACTCAAAACCTTTTTCTGAATGTTATGATATATGTAAAAGTCAGTGCAGATCACAGATTTAGGCTCAGCCTATTAAGCCTACAATTGGAATGCTCCTTTGAAAACAGGAAAGGCTCCCGAGTTTGATCTCATTGTCTCCTCTGTGTGAGTGATAATATAATGAAGTAATACCACAACATATACTTCCCAGTGAATAATATTCCTCTCATTTTTGTTAGTGTTGTTAAATAATTTCAAAACTCTCCTCAAGGCAGCTGCTTCATGCTACGGAGCTAAACACAGGAGAGGCCAATGTTTTTGTTTGCCTGCAGACACAGATGTTGTTTGTATTGTCTGGAAACACAGAATATGCTCTAAAATATTAGTGTTTCTTCAGTGAGTCAAAGTGACATGATGATGGTGAAGTGAATACATAAAACTTAGTATATAGTGGAGTAATTTTTCAAAAGGGCGTATAAAAATGCATTAAACTCACATAAGAATAATGAATTAATATATGAATAATTTAAGGATTTCTTTCCATATCATCAGTGACAGAGGAAATGCTCATTTTGTCCTGGCTACATAGCCCTCAGAGTATTTTGGCAACTGGATGTAAAGTTCCAGCTGGAAACAGCAGCAGACTGAATGAAACCTGGGAGATGAGAAATAGGAAGCTCTAGCATCAGCCACACACACATTGCATAAATGTTAACTAGGCTGTGAATTTGAATGTGCTACTTATAACTTCATGTGCTGTATGAGGTGATTAGGACTCAGTGTTAAAATTGTTCCAAGAAAATTTGTCACCTAGTATGTGTCTGTGTGACCTTGGACAATTTAATTTCTCTTTGAACTTGAATTGCTTTATTTGCAAATTAGGAATAATAGCTTTTTGCATAGGGCATTCTGTGAGGATTGAATAAAATAATGTACGCTTCAGGGCCTGGTGCACAGAAGATGCTAAATTCACATTTGAGTTTACTTTCTTTTTCTTTTCTTAAATACATAAAACTGCATGTTCTGTAGCTTGATTTTCATCCACTTATGTTCTAGGAGAATGAAATGTATGTTTTGAAATCTAGCTCCATTGGTTTAGTCTGAACCTTTGTGTTTGTTAATTTACAAGTGAATTTTTTGGTGATTGAGGTAGATTAGTTTTCCAATTTCCCCAGTTAATAGAGAATGGCCTTTCTTTATAAATAGAAGTTTATAATACTAAGACTGTAATATTAAGACAGCACTATAAAAATAACTGCATTATTTCAGATCTAGCATACTTCATAATGAGATCAAGGCTGACCTTGATAACAAGAACATTTAACAACTATACCAATTTTTTTATACAACTTCGCTTTTCTTTGCTAAATATTGAAGGTGGCAATAGTTAGATCATATGGTACAGGTATATTTAACCCATTTTGCCATTGACTATATGGCTACTAAAAACCACTTACAGAAACTAATGATCAATTAAGGAACCTTATTGACTTCCAGTTATTGAGAGGTACATTTTGAGTGTTGTTTCAGTAGTGGTTGAATTCCCAATGAGTTAAACATATCCTCTCCTCTAGTCTTCTTTGAAACAGATATCACGGATTGGAATTGACTGGAAGGAATAGCCAGCATTATAGGAAAAACATGTAACTATGGAATAAGGAAAAGGCACCTAGTATAATAAGATGGAAATAACAAATGTGTGTCACCTATATCATTAAATTCACTTAATCTGTAAAAGTTCTTTATCAGTGAGCCCAGATTGACCCATGAATCGTTCCTTCTAGGTGTGGGATCAGATTTGATTTGTTGGTCATGTTAGCATCAGATGGTAATAATCTTAGCCTTGAAGATTTCAGAGTACTGAATTTAAGCCCTTTTGATTCCACTGGAGTGAAGTTAAAATGGCAGACAAGTCAAGACAAATTTATCAATCATTTCCTTCATTCATGGCAGTTATGAACATACGTATGTTTTTCTGTTTCATCAACTTTATTACTTTGTTTCACTACCAGTATTCTACTGAAACATTTAAAATAGACAAGCATAAAGCATTCTTGCATTTCCCCTGCATTTTCTTCAAAAATTCCTTTGTTGAAGTGTAACGTACATTGAATGAATTGCAAATATTTAGATAGGAAAATTTGGCAGATTTGATATACATATATGCCCATGAAAACATTATTGCAATCATGAGAGTAAATCTACCTATTACCCTCCAGAAGATTCTGTTCATCCATTTGTTTGTTTTTAAAAAAATTTTAGTACACGTGTTCAGTAAATAATGGTTACAATTATTGTGGGGATAACACATCTTACTTCATTTTATTTCCACCTTCTCTTGTCTCCCCACCTCCATTCTCTTGGTCCCATTCTCATTCACCCTTTTCTAACATTTTTCTACCTTCCACTTTCTACTCATCCACCCCCAAGCAAACACTGATCTGCTTTCCATCACCACAGATCAATTGGCCTTTTCTAAAATCTTAACTAAATGAAAGCATAGGACGTGTTGATGTTTTGTGTAGTTTCTTTAACTCAACATGATTATTTTGATATTTATCAGTGCTGTCAAACGTAGTATCTGTTCACTGCTTTTTATGTATCAGTAGTATTCTATTGTATGTATGAATCCAAGTTTGTATCTCCTCACCTACTAATGGCCTTTTGATTTGTTTCTAACTTTCAACTCTTACAAACAAAGTGGTCGTAAGCATTTATATACTGATCTCTGTAGTGACATATGCTTTCATTTCTCATTGGTAAATATTTGGAGGTCGAATAGTTAGATCACGTGGGAAGTGTACATTTAACTTTATAGGATCTAGAGGTCTAATTAACCTTAGAGCCAACATTATTCTTAATCTACCTAACAAAGTTTAGTAGCAGGGCCCAAATGATAAAACTGTTGCCAAGTAATTTACCCACATGCTACAGCAAATCTATCTATCCATCTGTCTGTCTGTCTGTCTATCTATCATATATAGAATACTGTATATCCTATTTAATGACTAAATTATGAAGTTTCCACTACAGACATTGTGAGCAAAGACAATTCCAGCCTTATTTCATATTCAGAAGTTATTCCCTTTATTCTTCTCACGTGGTCTTTCTCCAGTCTCAGATTGTTTTCTTTCATGCACATGCTACTCAGAATGCAGGAAAATGTTCATTGGGCCTCTCCAAAGATCACTGGATTTTACTCTTTGTGTAGCTCTCTCCTCTGGGGTACTCTGTACTGCAATCACTAACTGCCTTGGCCTTTCTGGATGACTAGGGGCATCTTCTCAATTCAGAGAAGGTCCACTAGTCTCCACCTACACATCTGCACCCACTTCAGATCTTGAGGCCTGGAAATTCTTTGCAGGAAGTAAGGTGGAGAAAGCGTAAGATCTTAATTTGTTTTCAGTGTGTCAGAGGTCACTATCTATTGCCCAATGTCTGAAAACTTCTGTTCTGTACATTTTTCGTTTTTGTCATTTCAGACAAAAGAATGAATTTATTTCATGTTACCCTATCTTGGCAAAAAATGAAAGTCATGTCCATAGTTTAGTGTTCTGGTATATAATGAATTAAAAGTTAAACTTCATAATAAGTGTCCAAAATGTTACTTCCTCCACCTTTTCCCATTTGAAAAGTTTCTTATTTCTAACCCTAAAAGTTGTTTTGAGTAACCGTCTCTGAATTCATGAAAACAAAATTTCTTAAAAGAGCCACATAAGATGAAAACGCTCCTCAGATGAATAAATACAAATGACAAATAAATGTATGAAAAAGAGTTCAACATCACCGGTCATTTGAAAAATGCAAATTAAAACAACACTGAGATACCATCTCACTCCAGAAAGAATGGCTATGATCAAGAAATCAACCAACAACATGCTTTTGTGGCTGTGGGGATAAAGGAGCCCTTCTCTACTGTTGGTGGAAGTGTGGACTGGTCCAATCACTGTGAAAATCAGTGTGGAGATTCCTCAGAAAAATAGGTTTGGAGGTCCTATTCGATCCAGCTATTCCCCTTCAGGGTATTTTCCCAGAAGAATTGAAAACGTTATACCACAACAATATATGTGGCCCCATGTTTATAGCAGCATAATTTTTAATAGCTAAATCTTGGAAACAACCCAAATACCCACCAACTGCAGAATGGATAAAAAAGATGTGGTATTTTTACAATACAGAGTACTGCTCAGCTATAAAGGAGGACAAACTTGAACCTTTTATAGGTAAATGGATGTAACTTGAGACCATACTCATAAGTGAAATAAATCAGAGTTTCATGTGTAAACATCATATTGCTTCCCTAGTGTGAAAAATTTAGAGGGTAAATAAGATCCAAAACGTACAATAAATATTGTGAAAGTGAAAGGGAAAGAAACTGCTCAAAAGGAAAAAACACAACTGAGATGGGGGAAAGGAGAAAAGATAGGAGGAAAAAATATATATATATATATACATACACATATATATATACAAGATAGATAATTATACTGCTAATCTCTGTTCATCAAAAAGAACAGCTTGTGCTTTCATTGTTTGATCATTTTTTATGCCTGTATCTTGTATGCTGAGCAAATACTCTGAAGATAACAATATGCAATATACTAACCATTGTTAATCTCCTACTATGTTGTTTTGAAATTCTGTATCATCATTTTTACTCTTTTTTCATTTTAAAATTAAAAAGAAGAACCACATACCCACTCCAGGGCACCCTACAACATAAAAAGATTGCAATTTCTCTATGGTACATGGCATGAAACTGTTGAAGACAAAAGAAGTTTCTACTCAAGTTGCTTAATGACTGTTTTGCTAGACTGCTTTGAGACTGGTTTCAGTAAATGCCCCTCAGTTCAACGACCTCAGCTGTATTTCTGAAGAGTTTTAATAGGAAACACTGCCTAATTCATGAAGCCAACATGTATAATAAAGATGGCATCCTTTATGAGACTATTTTAGTAAGATTTTATTTTCCATTAATCTAATATTGCTATAAATTTCATATTTCTCTTGAATCTACAGAATGTTTTCTTTCCTTGTGAAATCTGTGGAATATCTATTATTCAAAATACACAGCTAATGTATCAAGATACAGTTTGTTTTATTTATTTTTTTACAATTTGCTTTTGTAGGAACTGTTTTGTTAAGTGAAATGCATCATGTGTCAGAATTGTGCTCAATTGGTTAATTCTTTCAAGAGTAGTTTCATATTGATTTTAAAACTTTAGTGTTTAATGATAACTCTACTTAGAAGTTTTCTAGGGCCTGGAATGACCCTAATATTAACTTATAATTATGTAGTCCTCCACAGATCACACAGGATTTTACTTTTGCTTTTTGTCTTTCATTGTACATATTTAAGGTACAAACATGATATTTTCATACACTTATCTTCATTTTTATGTAAACAGTGAAATTATTTATTCGTGCACTGAAGCAAAATAACACACCCATCAGCGTATAGTGTGTGTGTGTGTGTGTGTGTGTGTTAGGAGTAACCTAACATTTAGTCTTTGGACAAATTACCAGCATATTGCTTTTTTAAATAAGATATTGAAAGCATTATAGGAGCTGGAAGTCTTAATTTAGGAGATAATATATGTGATACAAATATAAAGAAATAATTGTAAGCAGATATAACATTATGTAGTAAGGATTAGAAGTGCTACCGGGAAAGTTAAAATTATTGGTTAGAGGAGAGACACATTTGAGAATACTTTCAGAAGATACTGAGACAGGCTGGATTTTAGTCATTAGTGAAAACTCAGAGGCAAGTATTGTAGGTAGTTGGCATAATATGTTCAAAGATATAAAAAGAAAAGCAGTAGAGCATCTTTGAAGAACCCTGTAATTGGAATGTACTTTATTTAGTAGTACTTCTTGGACACTAACTCTGGTGCACAATTCTATCTTGGCATCTTTCTTCATTCATAACGAAGTGAATGCTAAAAGAGAAGTGTTGAATATTATAGAAGTCACATTGTCTTTATATTTGTGAAGAACTCACAACTGTTTTTAATGGTTATTTAAATCTTTAGCTCATTGGTCTCCTCTTCTAAATGGAATTGTGCAGCAGATTAATGTAGTTTAAAATTTCAGGCACATACACACACATTGAGCAAACAACTTCACATGCTTAGTGAGCATAATGGAAATGCACAACTATACCTAGAATACCACAGTGGGCAATAAGGATTCAAGCTCCAAAGTGTTATGAACAGCTAGAAAATTGGAGCAACACAGGTAAGAAATGAGAAATTTTTAGGGCCATTGAGCACCACACATTTGCAGTGTTCAGTAGCCCTGAAAATTTCTCATTTAAGGCAGGAAGTTTCTGTCTTGTTCAACATGCCGAAATAAAGCAAACACGTGTAGGTTCTCATTGATCTAAATTTCTTTTGTGGTCCAGGACCTCCCACCATACTTGTTGGTCCCTGATTATTTTTCCAGACTCTTGTTACAGACATTGCAGAGCAAGCATTCACTTTTTTAAACTGTACACTACATAGTGGCAACTGCTGTCTTAGTTATCTTCAAAACAAGTTCTCTGATCTTATATGAATTCAGTCTAAATTGAACTCACCTCTAAGTTCAAAATTAGTTCAGAGAAAGAGCAGTTACTCATTTCCACATCAGATTTCTTTCCTTTCCCTAGATTGCTGAAGAATATTCTAATCTACCTACGATTGGAGTTTGTTTTGATTTCTTCCAAGTTCCTACCTCTTTTCCCTTCCTTTTGACTTTGTGCTACAATTCTTTGTTCGTCTCTGGTTTGGGCCATTTTTTTTACAGATTTGCAATTCACTGTGTGACAACATTCCCTTTGGCATTAACATGATCTTCAAACTGTGTTCTGAGATGTCTCCAGTAAGTCAATATTCTTTCATCACAAAGCAGGGATGTTTATACTTAGGGTTTAAATCGGCCCAGAATATTACCATGCTTTTCTATATTAATGGAAAAATTCTGAAAATTAAGGTAAAACTGGTAGGCCCTAAGTGCCAAAGTAATGGGTGAATTTGGAACTGTGAGAGAAAGATTAGGCTTCAGAAGCTTAGTTAATGTTACTAAAGTCCTCGGGCAACTGCAGGCCCCAGTCCTACACATTGGTGACACTTTGTCTCTCAATCTTGTGTCCCATAAAAAGCTGACAAGACCTCAGCAGAAAGATAAAGGTCAGGTTTGGGCTGTGTGCGTTATCAATAGGACCTTGAAAAAGGATTTCTGTGAAACTTCCCAAAGGACACAGTCTAATGAACTCACCCTTATCACTGTCTAGTAAAATACTGATAATTGTTTATCTTGGAGAGAAGAGGAAACTTAATTGGACTGATTTTTAAAGACTAAGAAGAAATTAAAGAAGACTATTATGTTTTGTTTTCTCAACTGGAAATTCAGTGAAGCTGTGTTAAAAAGTAAACATATGAACCAATCTGTCAAATGATTTTGTATAATTTTCTTTGGTGCCTTCAAAGTGAAAAATACAAAATGGTACCCAGTGGTGAAAAGTATTTGTCTCCAGTCTAGTGTTGCTTATTTCTTTCTTCCTTTGTGTTTCTTTTCTAAGACTATAATAATCTAATGCATGTTCCTCTGAAGCCAGTAATGAGTTATTAAGGGGTCAGTAATATTTTTAATTGTGTGACTTTTTATTTATTATGCCATAGAGCACTACGTGCAATAGCTACATTTATAAACCGATAATTTTATGTTAATTAGTAACAATTTACTCAGTTGCATGTTATATTTCATTTTTCAGATACTCTACTTTTCTATCAATAATCTTGTAGTTCTCAGGGGGTACCTAGACTGTGTAAATAGTTTAATGTTGTAAAACTTGTAATCATGACACAAAATCTTATTTAACTAATATGTGTGATTATCTACCACAATGGAAGTATGAATAATACCTTGATTCACAGAACCACTGACCTCCTATTTAAATGCTGACATTCTACATTTTGCCATAACTGGCTCTTTAATAACTACAGAATTTTAGAACAAAGCAGTTAACCTAGACGGACATATACATTTTGCAAATGGTGAAAGTGAGGCCCCTTAAATGACTTATCCAAAAGCACATGGGTAAGTGACAATACCTGATTTCAAGTGTAATTCATAGGAGTTGTTGTGAATCACAGTAATCACAATAATTGTATCTTTCCTTCCTTATTTGGAAGATAGTCTATAGTTTTTAAAAGTTATAACCCAATGTTTTAGCTTATGGTAAGATTAATCATGCTTCACCAGTTATTTATCTGGAATACAATAATTTAAATCTCCCTTTACAGAGGAAGAGAAAATAGGTAGAATTTTAAGAATAAAGTCTTCAACATATCAAAGACTCAGAAAGGGCATGCCTAGAGAATGCCGATACTGTATACATAAACCATTACTTTCCCTTTCAAATTTTGATAAATGACTTCTCCATACTGAACACTTGAATATCAGCTCCTAGTTTCATAGAAAAAAAATAGTAGTTCATTTTATTCAGCACTTGATAGCATTTTTTAAAAATTATTAATTTATTTGTATTAATACAAGCCTAAGGTGATCCTATGTGCCAGAATCATTCATGTTAGTTTATGATTTCCAGCTGCAAACTGTACCCTTGGTTGTTGCAAGGTCATTAGTGATCAGTTTCATCTTTAGATCTCCTCCTAAATTTGGCTTTCAGATCTTAATGTCTCTAGGACAAAAGTACTCCCTAGAGGATCACTGAGAAATCATGCATCTCTTAGTCTTCATTGCCTCTTAGCTTAGGTATAAGCAAGAAAACGCTTTGAGTATCTTTTTACTACTATTCCATGCAGTTTCTTTGACTGAAGGGAAAACACTTCGACTATCATTTTACTCCTACTCCATGCAGTTTCTTTGACCAGATGGACTTCCTTCCATCTCTTGCTTCATCTGTGAAAACTGACTGATTCAAATCTCCTCAGACTTTTAATCACTGCTGACGTACAACTCATTAAAGAAACTTTACAGAAGTGTAATTGAACTACAATAAACTACACGTAAAGTGCTCAGTTTTGCTTGCGTCCCTTTGCTATAAATCTCCATTGTCTTTTCCAGGAAAGCAGGCTGGTACAGATTAGTTTTCATTTCCTGGCACTGTGTATAAATGAAAAAATACAATGTATGGACTTCCGGTCTGTCTTCTTCCAGTGTAATTATTTTGAAGTCCATCCATGTTGTTATGTGTCAGCAACTCATTCCTTTTTAGGAGTTACTAATATTCCATTATGTGGATGTATCTGTTGTTACCTGTTTTACCTATTCATGGACACTTGGACACTTGGGTCATTTCTACTTTTTATTTATTGTTTATAAAATTGCTACGAACAACCTTATATGGATTTTTCTTTGGGGAGAAGTTTTAATTTCTTTCTGATAAATTCCAGGAACACAGTTACTCTCCTTTTAAATTTGTAGGAAACTTCCAAACTTTGTCCAGAATGGTTATAGAGTTTTGCTTTTCATCAGCAATGTATGAAAATTAGTATTGCTTCACATCTTTGGTAATGCCTGCTATGGTATACTTTTGTTAACCCTTCTAGCAGATGTGGAGTGGTGTATCTTTGTGGTTCTAGAATTCATTTGCCAAGTACCTAATGATGGTAAACATCTTTTCATTTGCTTACTGGTGATTTCTATATTTTGTTTTAAAATGTATTTTCAAACTTTCTGCCAGTTTGAAAGTTGAATTCCAACTCCTTTTTAATCTGCTAGCATTTTATCACCTGCAAATCGGCAAAACAGATTTTCCTTAGAATAAAAATTAGACTCAGATTCGTGGGATTGCAAATACATCATTCACTTGGCTATGTCTATACATGCTTACTGGTGAAACGTAATTTCTCAAGGCACCAGTCTATGCATTCAAACCGGTGTATTCTAAGTTTGTACTTACCTTCTTCTTGTGGACAGTTCCTTTGAGAATAACAGGCCTATAGTAATTCAGGTTGAACTTTATCTTCTCCAGGAGATAATGTAGAATTTTAGGTAATAAGGTTATATATGAAAGGCTAAAAAACAGCAATTTAAATTTTATTGTAAGTATTTTATAGATGGTGCATCCTATAGGAGTTTAAAGCACAACCAGGACTGCTGTGTATTCAAGGAAGTATTTTACAATGGTAACATTGATTTCAAGAAACAGAAATGAGGCAGTTGAATGAACATCATTTGATGTAAATAAAGAAAATGTTTTTCTTCCTTTCTTCTTGTGTTTGCCAAATTTAAAAAGAGGAACAACTGATAGCCTACTTGAATTGTTACTTTTTAAATTATAGATTGACAATGAAATATATTTATCTGACTGTGTTTAGTTACCGAATTCGTGATTTAGCCTTTGTTTTTAAACCAGGTTATAGTTCCAATAGAAAATAAATTGTTTACTTTATGCATTTTAGACATTTCTTTAGAAAAGACCAAATCCACTTTCAGATTTCTTTTTTGTATTGGAAAAAAAATCTCTTAAACGAAAAGGGAATCTGCTTACATCTGCCAGTGCTCTTTTGTAAAGAGCGTATCTACTGTTTTATCAATCTGGAATGACAAATGGCTGTGTATTTATTCTTCTTTGCTCATTTTTTTCCAACAACTGTCATGACTCAGATGCTTATATTAAAAGCTTTGGAAAGTCACAATTCACGTGCCATTTTTTGAGTGAAACTAAATCCAAGTCCTGGCTTGTGAAATAAGTTTCCTAATTAGTACCCTGAGTGCATAAAGTGTTGCCCTCATAGCTCCTCTTTTCCTGTCTTCCATTAACTTAAACAAATTTTGAGGGCAGTAGTTTTCAAAGTGTGATCCCTAGATCCGCAAGTAGCATAGACCTCACCTGGAAATTTATTCAAAATGTGAATTCTATGGCCCTATTCCACATGTGGTACTTTTAACAGTGAGTGTAGGATACCGAAATCTATGTTTTAACAAGCCTTCCAGATGATTCTGAAGCAGGCCAGTTTTACAACTACTGGTTTAGGGAAATGAAGGAAGTTGTGAGCACAAGCCTATGGAAAATTCCTTTCTTACAGCTTCAAGCTGACAGGTTCATTACCAGGTTGCTGTAGCAACAACTGCACAGTAGGATTGGATAATGAAACATTGTAAAATTAAGAAGCATGAATATTAACACATCCCAATATTACTAAATCCCTAAGATTTATATTGGGTGAAAAGGATTTTTACTTTTAGCCTCATGGCAAGGATAACCATGGTTTGATAAGGTCTTATGTTTGATAAGTAGAAAATATGCTTATTTTTAAACCACTAACTCTCTGAAATTCAGATAACTTCTACAGAAAAACAGAATTAGTCCTAAAGATACTCATCATGGAATTCATAAAGTAACATTCTCAGCAGCGAATTATAACCCTAAAAGAGCTCCTTGTAATTTAGTTTTCATAATGCACTATACCAGCTTTGTCTACAATATCTGTTTCACAAAGCACAGTGCTAGGTACCTAGTGGCTATTAAATAAGCATAATAAGCATTAAGAATTGATTTGTTAAGCCCATATTTGGCAATTTATGTGTTACAGAAATAGTTATTATGAAGATATATTTCTATTCTATATTGTTTTCTCTAATACATGGTATAAGAACTATCACTTTTTAAATCCAAAGAATATATTCATCTTAGGGTTTACATTTTATTGATAAGTGCTAAGGATTAGATGCACTCAGTTAAGCATCTTCCTGGCCAAATGACATACCGTGTCTCTGACGCTAGTCTGAGAAAATCCTATATAGTGCACTACGTCTCCGGATTACCTTATCTAAGTATTACTGGACATTGCAGATGATATGTCTTGGCATGTGGTCACTTTTCATTAACTTATTAGGGATTCTTAAAGCATTTTTTCCTTTTCTTAATGACACTTGGCCATAATTGAATATAAAATTGCCTGTAAGACAGAATGACTGATACTTATGCAGTGAGTTGTGGGACTTCACTGATGTCTAGGTGAAATGATGCCCATATGGGTATTTTTGGAAAAAGGGCTCTGTGACTGAGAACAAATAACATCTACATGCTCAGCTTAATTTTTATCAGCTACTAAAAGAGATTTACTACATCACCTTTAAGATTATAAACATTTTATATTCTAAGATTTGGAGGAAAAGAGGACAAAAATCAGAACCATAAAGCACAGCCATGGTGCAATATGTGACTGAATATTTTGTTTGTATTTGTTAAAAGAGTGCATTAAACAGAATAATTACCATAAAGTAGACCTTAAAATCCTTTAGAGACAATGGAAAACATTAATATTAGGTAGTCATAATTTTAGAGTTTAAATTAACATGTTTTAGGAATAATACTTTAGAAAGAGTATATATGAATTTAATATTTTTCTCAGGCTTTTAGCAATAAATCACTTATTCTTAACCCCAATCTATATGAAATACTTAAAAGAAAATAATTTTAGTATTTCAAGCTTGGGAATGCTCTATATATGATATGTGCTCTATATCTCCATATATATATTTTTGGAAGATAACTGGCTTTTAATGGAAAACTATACTCTTCTGCACTCACATTTTGTGCATCCTAAAATTGTAGCTATAAAGCTATTTTGGGCATGCTTTTTCCAGAAGTTTGTAAGAATCAACAGGAGCATAACTTTAAGCTACACAAGTGCAAAATAAGCACAGAATCTTAGCCACTATAAGTAACCAGAATTTTAACTTTGAAAAACTCATAATTACTGCCAATGGAGGTGGAGAGGAATGAGGAGAAAAGTGGAATTGTTTGGGGGTATTTCTTCATACTTATAACACTTTCCTCTGAACTTTGTTTCTTCTCAGAGATAGAATTCTGTGAAACTCCTCACACTCTGTGCTCTGGCTACCAGACAGACATGCACAGCGTTTCTCGCCATGGTTACCAGCTAGAGATGGGATCTGACGTGGACACAGAGACAGAAGGTGCAACTTCACCTGACCACGCTCTGAGAATGTGGATAAGAGGAATGAAATCAGAGCACAGCTCCTGTTTGTCCAGCCGAGCCAACTCTGCTTTATCCTTGACCGACACTGACCACGAACGGAAATCTGATGGGGAAAATGGTAATAAAACTAAGCTACCTATACTATTTATGAAAAAATAAAAAGTACAGAAGAGGTATTACCCTTTTCCTTGCTTTCCATTCCTATACTTGCCTTTTATTTACTGTGCAGAATGTAAATGTAAATAAGTAGGGTCCTATGGGTAAGATGTAGACCTAAGCATCTGGCAAATGGACCCATTTATTTACAAAGAAAAAATGTTTTTCCTTTCTGGTGAACCTATCAAGGAAATAATTTCATGTAGTCAGCAATATTGTACATGTTTTATTTCTTGCTTATTTGTTATTTTTATCTCTTTTCCAATCCAGTAGTAGTGGAATTTATTATAAAAAAAAATAGTCGTTTCTTGTATTTTGGTTTTATGTCAGTGCATGAAAAATGAGATGAACAAATGTATGGCAAACTTATTGTGTGTGTCCTTCCTATTTTGATTTAGATTAACCTGTTGAATGTGCAAGCAGATTAAAATTAACTAGCTTACACTTAAAAGATTTAAAAACAGAAGATGGATTAATACCTACCACTAGTCAGGTGATAGGTACTTAACAGCATTCTCATTACATTGTAATTATGTATTATTTTCTTGCAACTTTCAGAAAAAGAAAAAGCTTTGATATGTCAGGAAGGGGTTAATTTATTTTATTTCTCCTCTCCTGTCCCTACCGAAGAATAGAATCATCTTATAAAAAGCACACTAATGCTTGTTAAACACATTAATCTAGTCTCTCCATACTTTGTTTGTCTAAATTTCATAGGTTCCCATCACCATGACCACAAAGCCCACTCTGTTAGCAGTGGCTAATTAGTATTTTTTTATTTGGCAGAGAGGTAGGCAACCACTCTGTACTGGCAGGTTTTTCTATTCTGTCTTTTTCTGCCTCCTTCAGTCTAAAGCAGATACTACAGGGATATAATCAGCAATAGGTGGTTACCCACTAGATGGAAAATATTTTCTTTGATACAACAAAGAATCATTTGCAGCTTGACTGTGAAGATTATTTTCAAGTACATAATGTATGTATTGCTGACTTGTCTGAGAACATAAGAGCTAAAGTATGGAAATGAAAAGGAAACACATTTAATATAGGTATGCATGTCCATATTTAGAATGGAAGTTAGGAAACCTGGGACTGGTCACAGCAGTTTTCTGGAGTTCATCTGTCACTCAAGAGAAACAATGAGCAGAATTATACGAAATAGTGTGGTGTGTGATTTCCCTTGTTACTAACACGCCTTGTTCTGTGTCATCCCACTCATAACATAGGAACTTACTACATTCCACTGGATCGAAATATTAACATACAAGAAAGAAGTTTCCGCACAGCATTCTGTAAACTACCTCTGTGCAGTCCTCACTACGAAGTTTGTTTGGGGGGGTGATGAAAATGAGGGAGTGGTGATGGTTACCCAACTAGGAAAATACTGAAAACTACTAATTTCTATATGCAAATTATATTTCCAAAAAGCTGTTATCTTTTTAATGTAACTTAATGAAAGTTTCAGGTTGAAGTTGGAGATAGCTTTCACAAGGATTAATTGGTAAAATTTTCACTATTACAGGTTTTAAATTCTCTCCTGTTTGCTGTGACATGGAAGCTCAAACTGGCACTACTCAAGGCAAGTGTTTCCAAACATTTGACTACAAATTATTTTTATCTCACCTCATCCCTGGCACTTGCCCCACAAAGGGGAATTCTGTCCCTCTGACAAATAACACAGAGACTTGGTCAATGAATTTGCCAGAGATTAGTCCACTGGCTGCATATTTTCCTTATTTAAACTGGAAAATTTCATCACGTGTATTTTGGTGGTGAAAAAAGAGGTGACGGGGGAGCTGAGGAAAAGAATAATTTATGATTTCAAATGGAATGGGAAAACATAGCTTGGGGCAGATGTTGAAATTAGATTGGGTTGAGTTAAGCTTCATGACTTTCTTGATATCTACCATTGTTCACTTGGGCTTAACCATTAACTGAGTCATAGATCTGATTTTCTCATCACTTTCTAATACTGCCTAGTAAATACCCTTGATCTTTACTTCCAAATGCTCCCATCCTGCCTTTAAAATCACATTTTATTCATGCCATCAATTATAAATAGCACCTTAAAATGAAAACATTGTTCATGTTTTTCTGTAAGGCTGTATTTAAATTGTCTCTCTTCATCGAGAAGACATTGGTGCTCTACTTTTACGTTTACTGTGCTCACTGGAGTGTGCCTCTTTGCACAGGAATACTGAAAGCAACACTTAGAAATGCTTTGTGTTGTTTAGTCTGTGCTGGGCCTTTTTAAACACCTCCAGTATGTCTTCATATCCAATTGCAGTGATTCAAAACTAGGAGGAGGCTAGCATATATAAATAATAAACAGTGCTTGTAACATGTAAGGACAATATGAATGTTCATTTTTACAGCAGCAATCAATATTTCAGAATTTCCAAACACATTTTTCATATCTTTGTCTCTTTTTTTCTAATGATCGCTCTGTGAAATAGGTCTGTTATCATTTCCATTTTGCATGTGAGAAAGTGTTAAAAACAATTCAGAAACCAGTTAGCTAAGTGCAATAGATGGTTTCCTGAAGAGATATATATTTTTTCTCCCTATGATCATGTTTGTATGTAGCATGAATTTGAGCAACTCCTTTGTGTATATCTTACAATTCTGTAGTTCTGAATTTGATTCATTATTGTTTTCAATAAGGACTATATAATTTAGGATCACATTTATGACCTATAATATTTCACCTATATGGATTCCACAAAATTTCAGTCGATGATAACCAGTTCTGGCTTACCTTTAAAACTTCCAATGATTTTTGCAGAAGAAGTTTGAGTTGAGATAAAGATATGACATGTTTTTTTCCAAAAGCTGGTTAATTTGATAAAATGAATTGTTTTCAATGAATTTAACTTGTTATTTGTGTACAGAAGCAACTATTTACTTCCCATTGAGATCATCCATTCATGAAAGCATGATCAAGAGGACATTTATTTCATTAACTTGAATTTATATATACTATTTTAAAGAGTAAGCCTGCTTAAATTATTCTTATTTTGCATTTCAGTATCGCAGATTTCATACCTTAGTGCCATAACATTTTATTTTGTTTCTGTCTGCCTATGTGTTCTAGTCTAGAGATTATTGATGAGACACTAGGCACAATTGTTACTGACCAGTTCAAGATTATTTAAGGCTCGTTGCTGTAAATGTGGAACAATTGTTAATTTTGGTGACTTTTCCAACTCAGATTCTGAGAAGTGATTTCAAAGACACAATTTTATCCATCCTAGGAGAATACTAGATGAATTAAGTCTTCCACTTCTATTTCCAAAAGCATATCTAAAAGAAATTTTTCTTTCATTAATTGAACAAGATTTTCAGAATACTTCTCTCATTTTATCAGCTCTATTTGTTTGCTCTTAATTTAAATCCCTGAAATGTTGTAACCCATAAAAAATTATGCACCATACACCAACCTGCCACAGTGAATGTAATCCATACATGGGGTAAACTTGCACTAAGAAACATAAAGCACTAATTTTAGTACAATTTAGTTAGCACCAGCTGAATTTCAGAGCACAAGGGATGTGACACGTTATTCAAATAAAAATGCTTATATTAATGCAGTGCACATGATCAGTGTTCTCTATAGTGAGTGGTTGTAATAGCGATAGTAAGATTGCCCTAGGTTAGCCCCTAGTTCTGCAACTTAACTGATGTTTGTTTTTTAACAGGTAACTAAAGCTCTCCAAGCCTAAGTTACTTGATCTGTCAAATAGAGAGATTTCCCACTTCAAAATTTTGGGGATTCTCTGAAACTATTAAATGAGAAAATAAATATAATGCACTTTATAATGTGTCTATTATAATCAAATATCCAATAAATGTCTGTTGTACTTATGCATCACTATTAATTTATTATGCATGTGTTATGTGATCTGCACTCTAAGGTGACATTTCAGTTATCAAGGATTAGACAGACATGCAGTGTGACTTCTGAAATATCTAAATACCTGGTGTCCTAGGAAACTCACTAGGCTGAACAAATTCATCTTACTTTCTTCTCATTTCAAACTAGGTAAAATCCTTGTGCTTTCCTTTTACTAAATAATGCATCATTTCAATTGTCAACAAATTTGTTCTGCTAAAACTCTGATAGGAAATTCACTGAAGCATGTCACACCTGGCTGAGGGCTATCTCCTACTGTCATTAGACTATTCTTTTTAAGTAGAACTGGAGTTTCAGCTATTCAGAAACCATATTGATCTCCATGATTGTTAGGCAGCTGAGCTACCTTATGTGATGCTCAAGAACTTTATAGGTAAAGGAATGTCTAATATAGTCCTACCACAGCCAGAAAATGCATAAGTGCTATTCCCTGTTGTTTCTGTACTACACCACAGAAACCTGGTAATATAGCATGTGCAACCAATAACACCATACCATCACATTCATGCATGTGCCATTCTAACACTGTACATTTCATCAAGGAAAAAGCTGAAGTTGTGAAAAGGTGGCTAGACTAACATTTGTGTTTTTTCAATGTCGTGTAATAGTTATACCCCAATGAAATGTTATTCCTTCAGATATTTGACCTTTGGGGCCATACGTGTGACATTTAGTTGAGGGAATTGTTTGATTGTTTTATATTTATTTCTTCTGCTCTTTTGTTTCTTCCTGGTAATGTAACTTATGTAGGACACTTCCATAGTAATCATAACAGCTCCTCAGGAACCATCTGAATGTCAAAGAAGTGTGTGAAACAATACAATGGCTTGGTAACAGCTTTGGCAGGAGCTCTGCAGTGTAACTGGCATCCTAATGGCTCTGTTGGACCATTTAGGCATGTATGAGACAGTGCATTTGACTTTGGAACAGCTCTTTTGGAAATGTTACATTATCAGAGGAAGTGTGTAAGCGTGCGAATACTTTATGTGTGTTCAAGCACTTCTGTGGTGGCTCTTAGGTTCTTACAATTGAAAATTATAATGATGATCGTGAACTTCAAACCATTATTAATATAGATGTAACAAACTCATCTTCATAGGTAATTTTTAACTAATGTCTTTTTCATTATTAAAGTCTTACCAGCTTATCGTTTAAAATTAAACCAATAAAATCAGGTTTAAAGTGAGAAAGTGAAACATCCTCTTCCCTCCCTCCCTCTCCACCTCTCAGTTATCACTCTTGAGAGTTGTTCAATGAGAATAGTGTAAAATATATCATTCCCGAATTTATCTGTGCATATACACATGGAATCACATACTACAGAAAATCTAATAACATTTTCTGGTCAGAAGATCCTAGATATTTTTCTGTGTTTTTTTTTTTTTCTAGTACAAATCCACCACATTCTTTTTAGTAGATGTGTGGAAGTCTACTTACTTATGTACCTTGTTTTATTTAGCCATCCACTGTTGGTATACATATAGGCTTCCAGGGCAATAGTGTTGCACTTGTCATTTGTGTCCAAGTCTTTTTTCACACTTCTTGGACAATTTCTTAGTAGACATAATGGCCTAAGTATATGTGCATTTAACATTTCTTATAGATATTACCAAGTTTCCCCTCAATTGCTATATGAAGAGTGCCTGTTTTCCCATATCCTTATTAATACTTGCAGTAATAAAAAAGATTTCTGATACCCAATGTATTAAACAAATTACGTTATCTCTTTACACTATTATTTTGGCTTTTTAATCAGAGAGCCTAGGCATCTTTTTATATGTAATTGGACCACTTTTTTTCTGAATTGGCTGTTGACATCATTTGCTCACTCTTCCACTTATAGTCAATAAGAGAAAACTTCAAACACAAAATAGAAATAAGGATATAGAACACAGAAAAGGAGTAAGAATGATTCTTGAACATATAAAAAGTGTTTAACTTCACTCCTTTGGGAAATTGATATTAAAACTATAGTGTTATCGCTTAACACCTATAGTACTGACAATAATAAAATTCGATAGCATGCGTCTTTGAAAAATGTGTATGAAACATCGATTATATGAATATAAATATCTCCATGAAAGAAAATTTGACAGTATCTAACAATAAATATAACTCCTTTGACCTAGCAATTTCAGTTCTTGAAATTTATCCAACAGATATTGAATGAGCATGCAGTGATATGCATGAAGGTGTTCACTGCAGCATTGTCTGAAATATTGAAAAATCAAGGATACCCATCTGAATGTTTATCAACAGGAAACCACTTGAATAATTTATGGTATATTGGTATATTCATGCAGCAAAATAGTCTGCAGCCCTAAAAATAATGAGACACATGATAGGAGAATTAGCATGACCCAGGGGAAATCGGACAGAGGGTTTTAACTCCATTGATACAGCTTTTTTTTGTTCCTATAACATTTTACCGCTTACGCTGGGTGAGGAAGTACAGAGGTGATTATTCTGTTGCACTTTATAGTATTTTATGGGTGCCCAAAATATTTTAATACATTTAACAAAAACAAAATGAGACAACTGTATACGCATTGAAGTGGAACAATCTTCAAGATGCATCATTAAACAAAAAACACAGGACTTGTGTCATTGTGCATAATAATAAATTTTTGCTCAGTGTAGAAAATGTATTTCACATTATAACACAGTGCACAATGAATCTATAAATAAAAACTGGAAACAATTTAAACAGAAAATACATACTCTTATTATGAATAGCATACTGTGACTTATTCTATTCTGTTCCATTTTCTTCCATTTCTTTATAATGTTACGATCCAGTAAATGCATTTAATAACTTATTAGAAGTTCAGAACCTGAATATTCAAAACCATGATGTCTGATATACTATACTTTGTATGATTTTTAATGGAGCTATATGCATATGTGCTTTTATTTTGGGGGAAAATTATTAATCAAATTTAATTTTGAATTAAAAATTTAATTCTAGGAAACAGTCAATAAATTAGTGGAAAATATGATGTACTAAGAACAATTCACACTTGAGAATCAGAAAGTTGAACCACATGAATTGATTTTGCAGTTTCAGTAGGTGCTCTCTTACAGAAATTTTTAAAATTTATTTTTATTAGTACATATTTGTCATACCTAATGGCCACATTCATCATTCTTCAGGAAGTTTTCAAAATAAATAATTAATTTTAGTTGCAGTAGTCAATGAACTAGGTGGTATGGATCAAAACTTGCAGAGATTTTTTTTCTATGTTTTTTGTCCCTTTTGAACTTTATATAATATACAATTGTTTTTTATTTAACTTAGTTTTAAAAATGAATGGGAGGAAAACGTTTTCACAAAGAACAAATCCAAATTTCCCCTTTTTCTAGACCCTTTAAGAAATAGCCAAAAGTTGCTTGCAGAGTTCTTTTTATTGCTTTGAAATAAATTCATATAAAACTGAAAAAATAAGAGAACAGAGTTATAAAATAGTCCTTTCATTGTAATTCTTGATTTTAGTGTTCGTCTTATTTCTTTAACATAAATCTGTGTGTGTGAGTGTGTGTGTGTGTGTGTGTGCTCCTTTGGGAAGGATGGGAAACTCTATTGTATATTATTATTAATAATATTTTGTTCTTTACAATGCTCAAATCAACTACTCATTTTTCTTGTCTCCATGAAATTATAGTTCTATGTGTAGAAAGAATGCACTTATTTGTTTACTTGCAAAAGCTATATTTAGAGATCAAGTTCCTGTCTTAGAGAAGAAGCAGGGCATGGATATATTGCTATCTAGTGGACAAGCAGTTTTATGTTTCTAAGTTTTCTGAGAAAATTAGCAATTCTAAAACAACAAGACAGCTGCATGTAATATATACCAAACCATTTTTCTTTGAAATCAAAAACATGTATTTGTCATTTTATAAATTTAACGATGTACAATTAATTGTGTTTTTGTGATCAAAAGGCTATGATACTAAGTAGCTGAATTTAAATAACATTTCCTTATTCACCAAAGTCTATACATTTAATTTTTGCTTTCAATTTTATGGCCACTATTGTCTAGAAATTTGGGTTTAAGTACTTTTCATTTATTATAATGTTTGCAAGTGCAAAACTGCTCTTTCTCAGACAACTTATCCTTTATTTTCACTGTTCCTTGGCAAGTTTATATTTGCTGAAATAATTCTTATAAATGTAGAGAGACTGTGTGGCCTATACAAAAATTTCAAGCAATCTTTTTTTTTTTTTTTTTTTTTTTTTTTTTGTGGCACTGGGGATCAAACTCACAACCTCGCACCTGTCAGACAGGCACTTAAGCCACTGAGCCAAACTCCCAGCCCTGGTTTTTTGAGGCAGGGTCGCACTGTGTAGCTCAGGCCGGCCTTGTGCTCGCGTTGTAGCCCAAGCCAGCCTTGAACTCAAAATGCTCCTCCTACCTCAGCCTCCGGAGTGCTGGGATTAAAGGCGTGCTCCACCACACCTGGCCTTCAAGCAATCATTTAAACCCCTTTAGCATGAGAAAACTGGCAGACTTTGTGGAGTAATCCAAAAATGTGTCTTCTACCACGTTTCATAAACATTGACTGCTATTATGAAACAGAGAGCCTAAAAAAGTAGAAATTGTAGGTGCTATTGTGTCCCTTGAAGAACTTACGATTTCTCTACATTTTCTTCACATAGCATTTGGCGTGCCATACTCTGTCTGTTGTCCTCTTATTTCAGCGGTCAATCCTCTGTCTTTGTCAGTTCTCCTTTCCCTGACCTCCTACTGTCAGCACATCCCAGCGTTTCAGGTCTTTGTCCTTGAGTCGTCACCATTTATGCTTATTCACTTGGCGATCTCATGTAATCTTGAGGCCTCTATTATACTGTTAACTTCCAAATTTGTCTGTCAACCAAAGGTCTGTCTTTTAACAACCATTTTCAACTGTTTGCTCCATAATTACGTGTGAACATTTCATAGGTACTTAAGCTCAACTTAGTCAAACCTAAAGTTTTAATCTGCTCCCTGAAACCTACTTTACTTACAGACGTCTCTCCACCTCAGTTTATGAAAACTCTGTTTTGCCACTTGCCCAGGCAAAAGCTAGAAATCATCCTGAAAGCTCTCTTCCTCTCATATTTTTCCTCCACTCTCAGCAAGCTGTTCAATCTCTATGTCCACTGCTATCACCCTGTACAAGCTACTCTCATTTGTCATGCAGATGAACCCAGTAACTTCCTGACAGGTTTCCATGACTTCAAGAGTGATCTTTTAAAAGCGTAAGTCTACTCTAATAAAATGCTACTGTGGAATTCTTGTGTTACTCAGAGTGGAATATTTATAGTGGCCTAGAATGCCCTCTATGACATAGCACCCCCTGTAACCTCTCTGTTCTTAACACTTTCTGCATTTTCTCTTTTTAATTCTTCCAATGAAATTGACAACTTTGTCGATCTCTTAAAAATTTCAGACACGCTTTTTTATTAGGGAATTTACTAGCTTCTTTCTTTGCTCGGAATTTTCGTCCTCCTGATTTTGCATGTTCAACCCTTGTATCTCTTTCAAGTCTTCATTCATGTGACTCTTTCTCATAGAGACTTACTATGACCCATATACTTACTACTGTAATTTGTTTCCTCATCTGAACTTCCAATAAATTCATCTTGCTTTACATTTTCTTTTTTCCGTGAATGTATCGTCTAGTATATTATTTCCTGATACAGTACATGTATTATTTTTGTCTGTTTCCTCTGAGCAGAATTCTTTTACAAGGCCTGGACTCTCTGTATATATTGTTCACTAAAGTATTTGAATCTCCTAGAGTAGCCTGTGGCATAAAGCAGGGCAGGGCTTCTACAAATACTTTTAGCTGAATAAATGAATACAGAAATACATATGTATTTTTAAGGGGTTTTGAAGTGCTTGGCCAATTGATTCAATAAAATCGGTAGTTTTTAAAATTTCTAAGTTAATAGTTGAACCAGGCAGAACTGTTTTCTGGCTTCCTGGATTTGTTTTGAGTTTGTTATGACTTTTTTATTAGTAAAAATATTCGAGCTAATTTGTGCATGGAGAAACAGCTGTAATTGATATGCCAAATCAAGGCGTGTAGATTAACCATATTCAATCACAACTACATCATCACAAGTCAAATTATTGTCTTAGGAGAACTTTATAGTCAGCATAGCTTAAGAAATAGTGAATACCAATTGATTGTCCATCCATAAATAAGAATGCACATACATGTATCTTTTATAGTGATTTATGAAAATAAGTAAGTCAATCAAAACTGTCAAAAATTGATTTACTTAATATATTTACTAAATTTATATATCTTCTAATTGACTTCTTTGCTCATTTCTGCGTGAAAACTATTGAATCTTTTGTTTATGAAGACACAATCATATTTTATAAAATAATGCATCAATTGGATTTTTAAAAAGTGCATTCCGGTTTGAATTAATCAATTCAAAGTTATCAAAAAATGTGGATCTATAGGAAAGCTACATTTAAATTAAGTTTAGGCCAATAAAGTATAATAAGATGTTAGAATGAGATTTTACTAACTCCAAATCATGTCAGAGTTTGAGGCAGTGTCAGTAAATTTGAAAAAGAATGGCAAATGGAAGGTCAGCATCAGTCTTCCAGTACTTACAGAGAATCAAAACAGTGCTACACATGGCAAAAAGAAAAAAAAAAGTATAGCGTGTATCAAAAATAATCACAAATAAAGGAAAGGAACTAAACAGTACAAACTTCCTGGATTAAATACTTGAGCATATTTTTTACTGGTCCTTGCTGCATGTGCACAAATTATTTCAACCTTTGATTTCACTGGATCTCTAGCATACCATTTGTTAAACTTTCCTAGGAACCAATAAGGATTTGGAAGTAATTCTATCTTTTGTTTTAAGTGTAGGTTTGTCCTTAAGTTTTGTTATATGTGCATGAAAGTCACTACTGCCATTTTGATCAGCTTCAGCCACAAGTAGGTTTACTACGATGTTTCTGCTTTGTACTTCTCGTTTTAAAGCAGCTTCCTAGAACTAGAGTCACAAATCTGCTAAATAGAGCAGGCATTTTGGAACTTTCTTTTTATCACGTTCTCCTAAGCACCGTAATTTTATAAACAGAAATTAGCCCAAGGTAAATCGCAGCAGAAAAGTGCTTTTCTCTGATAACAATTTGCCTCCAGTGAAGGGATTGGCCTTTACCCACAAGAACCAGAAAGGATAATTTGGACATATTTTTGTGTACCTTATACCTTGGGCCCATGAGACTTAAAATAAAGAAATATCTTGCTTTCCAACAAGTTGGGTTTCAGTTGTTCCAGATTGAATTAGTGTAAATAAAATAGAAAGAAGGGCCCTAGCAAATCAATACTGCATTGGTAGTAAACTAGAAAATACTGACAAATTATCCTTTTAGGCCTTAGCGAGGTTTAATCTAAACATCGTTTTCTCCTGACAGTATGAGAGAGGAGAGAGTAATTTATTACACCGTACTGATATGGATGAGGAAAGACTGCTGCTTGTTCTTCACTGTTCTGGCTCTTTCCCTTTCTATGCCAGTTCAATTTTTGTTTTGCCCAAGAAAATCATTCTCCAATAATATGTTTATAGGTCATGTAACTTTAATGCATAGCACTGCTCCCTTATCATGGTATACTTGAACACTTGCCAGTTTCTGTAAGAGGAATGTAGACTATTAAGTACTCTAGTGAGACTCAGGTGTTTCTTGTTACATGGATGGGGTCGGTTTCTAAGGCATTGTATGCAAATCATTTTGTAGTTTTATATGCTATCTGAGATGACTACGAGCAGAATCTTTTAGAAAATCTGATCACTGTTAATGTGAATAGTTACCCTGCCCCCAAATTTATGACATTCATAATCTAGGAGTTTTTGCCTGCTAGCTTTATTTAAAGCAAGTTCTGTCTGTCTTGCAGTTCAAATTTTCTACCCATTTATGGGAGGGGAAATTTGTGTTGTTTGAAAAAAAATATTTTACATTGTTTCATTCTTTTATTTATCATTTTTAATGTATGACTTTTAATAGTTTCATCATATAATTCTTATTCCATGTAATAGGTATGAAGTACAAATATGTGGTGGTAATATTATATCAGCAACTGTTTACCTTTTTCTGTTAAATGAGTTAACTGTGTTAAATGTCACATTTTTCTTTCTTTTTTTTTTTGATACTGGGGTTCAAACTCATGACCTTGTGCTTGCCAGGCAGCTGCTTGTGCCACTGAACTAACTCCTCAGCCACATTTTTCAATATGCACATGATAAAGTAGCATTTTAATTAACCCAAGAGTGATATGGACATAAGAAAACTAAATACTTCCTCTAGTCAGGATAATTTCTCAAGGCATTTGATTATGAACAATATTTAAAATACTGACTGTATTTACCCCATATATTTTATAAAATCTAAGGTCATATTTTACTATAATTATGCCTCAACAGTTAATATAAGTGCAAAAAAGAAATGAACCTCGAAGATTTTTATATACTTTGGGAATAATATGCACATTAAATTGCACTAAGTGAGTGTTTTCCTATATACTGTATTCCACAACAAATTGACTCCTTAATGGGCTTAATTGCTCCTCTAAACTGCAGAATATTTAAATTCTCAGGTAACTGCCATCAAAAATTGAAAAAATTTAGAAATGGTGAACTTATTTTCAATGGTGGTAATTTTAGTAGGAAATCAGTTAATCTCTCTTTTACAAGTAAACAAGTTTCTCCTAGAAAACAATTTCCAAAGGAAAAATAAGTTTATCATAGATGTATGATTGAGACTATTAAGCATAAATGTTACAACCTAAATCTACTATAGAACAACTCATGGAGATACAATTTTCCTGTGTAAATTAGCAGGGTGTTGCATATTTCAGTGAGTTAAATTGGGAAAAATTATTCGATGCCTTAAATATAATTAACTAAAATGTTAAATGAATTTTCTTTCCTTTAGCTAGTATAGGAAGCGTTACCATTTTGTGAGGACTCTTATACTAGTAAATATTTCGTGTGTTTTTCTGTAAGCAAGACAGTGTTATAGGGGAAAGGAGATATGGGAGAGTTAAATGTGGTCACAAGTCTTCTACATAGCAGCTTACTTTTATACTTAATAGTGCTGATAAAAATAATTCTGGGGATGATATTAGCCTATCTCTATACAACTTGGCCAATTGACCAGAATATGATCAATATTTTTTCCCAGTTGTCAAGATAGCAAATCACCATGGATTTGATTGGATCACTGCATGGTCGATCCAATTCATTAGCTAAGATTACTGAAATAAACCACATTCAGAGAAACTCAAATGCAAGTTAGAGGGCAAGTGCCAAGTAGTGGAAGGGTTCTATAAGAACGAGCTCATCAAATGATTTCTGCAAGTCATTATACATATGCAGAATTGATTCAGCAAGTGAAGTCATTTAAAGGATTTGTAAGATATAAAGTAGAAAAAGTACTTTTTAACTTTTAAAGTGAAAACATGTGTTAGCATTTGTTAGAATTCATTTCAACACTGGAAGTAATTTAATAAACACTTGTTGTGCAGCTATTCCTTGCAAAGGTCTGGGCACCCAGAAATAATGAATAATTAGACATTTCTCCTGACCTTGAGAAATTCAAAGTCAGTAAAGTTGGGGAGTAGACATATAAATATGTAATTATGGTTGCAATATAGCAAATTTTTAAAAAGAAGCATATGCAAAATACATGCCAGGGAAGAACAAAGAAAAAATCCAATGGGAAAATCCAGGAAAATTTCATGTAGAACATGATATTGGAGAAATAAATACAAACTTACCTGATAGAAAAGGAAGCACATTTCAATCACAGTGAACAGCGTATACATGGACACACTGATATTAAAGGGCATGGCATATTCTAGAAATTAGAAGAAATGGAGTGTGACCAAATGATAGCAAGCTATCAGAAACAAGAAATAGAGAATGCCTCTAGATAGTTTAGAACCAGTTTGTAAGATTAATATATGCTTCATTAAAGACTCAATATCTTTCTCCTGTAAAAGTGGAACTACCAACTTGTTTGCCAATGTGATAATGTTTGTGCTTTAGAAAGACAACTCTTAAAGGCGTTGCAGCATGTAGATTAGAATTCATTCACGAGTTCAACAATTATTGAACACCCAATATTTGTTAACGAATATTGTAGATAAAAAGCCATGAAATCACAGTTCCTGGACCCAAAGTCAGACTAGTAGAAAGACAAATATGTGAACATTTACAGTTCAATGCAATATGTTCTACGCTATGACCATTTTCAAAACACAGTGAAAACATAGAGATAGCAGTATTTAAATTGACTTCAGGAAGTCAGATAAAACTTTATATATACACAGTATGCCAGTAGAGCTAAGGTTTAATGAGTAGGTAGCATCAAGTATAATGGTACATGTGTGTAATCCTGCTACTCAGGAAACTAAGGCAGGAGGTTGACTAGTGTGAAGACAGCCTGAGCAATTTGACTAGGTTGTCTCTCGAAACAAAAGATGAAAAAGGTGGGGTGTACCTCGGGGGTAAAACTCTTCACTAGTATGTGTGAGGCCCTCAATTCAATCCTGAGTAGTGGTAAAAAAAAAAGCAATAATAATGCATAGTAATTTGTCATAAAAGCCAAGAAAAAAATTGTAGTATAATGAAAACCTAGAGGTGTCTTCCAGTTTTAGTATGGCAGATTAAATTTGACCCTGTTCCACTCGTCTCCAAAATCACTCAAATACAATAAAGAGAATATTATACAGTATCTAAATATGAACCACAGTAGAAGAATAAAGGCTGCCGAATGCAGTAATGGTTGAGGAATGTAGCAAAATGCTTAGAAATGACTGCTCTTCAGACAAAGCAGAACATACTTCTCCAAAGTAACTGACTCAGACTGTGGATTTGAACTAACAATCTTTTATTTAGAAAAATAGCAATATGGTCAGCTATTCTGAAGATAGCAAGATATACTATAGTAGCCATTGTTTTCATATTATCTTTCTTAGAAGTTCCGTACCAGTTCTGCTGCTTTGTTTTGATTGACTTTGTTCTGTTATGTTCTGTTGGATTTTACTATCTTTAAAATTTAAAAAAAATTGGAGAAAAAAAGGAAAATTGCAATAGGATGTACAGACAGTTGGTAGAAGCTTGCCGAGACAAAGAGAACTCAAGCCTGAACAATGAACCACATATGCACATCAATTTTGTTGTAAAGATTTTGAAGAATGATAGAGAAAAGAAACTAATTTTGAGTAACTCTACAACTTCCAATATTTATTGAATGGAAGTAAATAAAACTAAAAGAACTTCCTATCACCCCCCCTTTCTCTCTCACACACACACTCTCACACACACACACCTCATGTCTAAGAATCTTCACTGTGAACCACAGATGATTTGTGTTAGTGAAAAAAAGGAAGTCTCTTGGCCTTTCTTCTGCATGAATCTACCTCTAGTAGGTGATATAGGAAAAACCAACTTAATTCTAAAATGATTAGTAATCTAAAAGGAAAAGAAGCAGAATCTATACAAAGAAAATATAAGGAAACAGGAAGAAACAAATAACAGTGGCATTCATCAGTAAAATTGGTATACTACATAAATCATGGAGCTCAAAGGATGCTGACTGTCATTAAAGTTATAATAAAACAATATGAAAAAATCAAATGAATGAATTACAGAGCACATAAATGTTTGTTAGATAAAATTCTATAGTGGCCCTTATAATCTCCTCTTTCTCATATCTCTTTAAGGATTATATTAGGTTACATGGTAAGCATGACTTTGCAGGTATAATTAAGATTACTAATCAGTTGACTTTACATTAAGAGAGCATTCAGGTGGGCTTAACCTAATTGCAGGTACACCTGAAGAATACGGAAGAGCTGTTGACAGAAGAAAAATTTAGAAAGCTTTGAAAAGTGAGAGGAATTCACTATGAAAAAGGTTCTTTGTGGCTCATATGGAGAGGCCATTGTTACACAGGAAGCACATCATATGAGTGTATGTACTAAAGAAAAGTTTAACAAATGCAGTGCTTTTTCTTACGATATACATTTTACTGTGATATCCTCTTCTACTCTACTTCAGTCTAGTCTAGTCTATCCTAATCTGTTTTGCTCTATTCTTTTCTTCTGTTATATTGTACCCTACATTATACTAAATTCTATTCTACTGTACTGCTTTACACATGCTTTACATGACCCACACACATTGTGTTCAGAATGCACTACTGAATTACTATTTGAAATTTCAAAAACCGTGTCTTCGCGATCTTTCTGAGGTGATGCTACAGAATACTTTATTGGCTAATGTCCTTCAATTATTAGTGGCTAATAGCCCCTATGTTCACATTACTGTTCTTAACCTTTTGAACTTTTGAAGCAAAAGAGTGATTATTGGTACAGTTCATTATCTTAGGAACAACTAGAGAATTATGCTGTGTATATTATCACCATCTTTCTGGGAATCAGCTTCCCTGTTGTGATCCATAATACTTATTTTGTGCAGGGAATCTAATATTTACATTTTAATAAAGTAATTCTGAGACATCCTTTAAAATTACAGAAGCATGGGTACTCTTGTGGGTTTTTTGTTTTATGTTTCAAAAGATGCCTTAGATCCTAAGGTGTCTCTGAAGGTGTAAGTATAAAGAAACACAGGCAAAAAGTACCCTATGGAAAGGAGTGAAATAACCTGACTGTTCCGACTCATTTCCTTTATGACCTGATTTACTAAATTTATCTTTAACAGCTTACATTGTAGGAGAAAAGAAATTGGCAGTCAAAATTGAAATTGCTGTGTCTATAGGAAACAATATGGTATTATCAAAAATAATGATGACCTGCTTAAAAAAAAACTACAATTCCTACCACCTAACACCTCTACCCAGTTCCTAAATAGAAAAACACTCTTATTCTGTTCCTGTGATGACTACATTGCCAACTTTACTTGTTCCTGCCTCCCCACACTTCTTTGCAAATACCTAAAAAGGTGGAAAAACTCCTTCAAAGTAACCCCCTAACTCCTATACCCAAATCTCCCTTTCCTCTTGGCTTTATTTATTCTGTCTCACAGTCTTCCTCTCTCTCCCTTTTGTACCCGTGGTTTCCATTTCCTAAAAGAATTCAAACTGTAAAATGGACAAGAATACAGTCTGAAGAAACTTGAACTTCCTTTTTCCTTTCTTCAACTGTCACCTTGCACTTTCAGAGAACTTAATTGTAGATTGCAAAGTTGAAATCATGAGGTAACCACACAGTGACAGGCTCAAGGAATTCTAAAAGGGAAGAAAATAAAGATAGCAAGAACTTTTCGCATTTTACATGTTCCTTACTTTACTTATTTAAATTATCATTTCTAAGTCTGTTTTTCCAACATGGTTTATCATAATAATTCTATCAAACATTCAATTTTGTTGTTCTTTAATGTTCAAAATTATTGTTGCTCTAAGTGGAAAATTTCACACAAAGCGATGCTTTAAAATATATATATATATATAAAACAAAAAGTAGGCAATTACCAAAGCTGGCAAGAAAAAACAAAAAAGTCATAATTGAAATTTTAGTATATGTTTCTTTATTTAAGGCTTATCTTCATTCAATTGATCATTACGATCTCATAGAAATAGCCAATAGAATAATGGTTACCAGAGGCTAGGAGGGCTAAGGGAGGGTTTAGGGGGATGCAGAGAAGGTACCTAATGAATATAAGTGCAATAGATAGGAGGAGTAACTTCTAATGCCAGATAGCATAGTGCAATAACTATGATTGGCAACAATTAAATGCATTTTTAAAATAGCTGGTTGAGTTTTGAATAGTCCAAACATAAAGAAATGATGAGTGTTTGAGGTAGTAAAGATACTGATTTCCCTGAAACAATAGTTGCACGTTGCATATATGCACTGAGATAGCATACTCTGTAAATATAAGCAGTTATGTGTCAGGTTTTTTTTAATTACTCAGGTGTAAAACTTTAAGAAAGAATATTAGGGCCAGGAGTTTGGCTCAGTCACTTAAGCACCTGTCTGGCAGGCGTGAGGTTGTGAGTTCAATCCCCAGTGCCACAAAAAAAAAAAAAAAAAAAAAAAAAAAAGAATATTGGTGAAATGGAAAGTACAATTTTTTAATTTTTAATTTTGATTAGTACATGTTTGTGATAAATAATGACCACACTCTCAAATATAAAATATTTTTATATGTTCACTTGCACAAAGGACCATTTTTAACCCAATTCAATATTACATTTCTCTGTTATACTACCAGGCAGATCTTAAAGCAGTAGAACTGTGCTTGTTTTATCTTTTATTGAATAAATTCATCCTACTTGCCCAGAGTTAATGCATTTTACTATTTTGAAACTCATGACTTAAATTTAAATATGTTTTTGAGTATCTATTTGTTGAAGTATATCTTCAGATTTTGATTTTCTTTCCTTAAGTAGTATTTACAAAATATATTTTCTGTTATTCGGTTACACTAGGCTTTTTAAAAATTAGATTTTAATGTTTTTGAACCATGAAAATGATACTACATGTACTAGATTTATACTCATTGTGGCTTAGAAGATAAACCTCATTTTCTGATAGGAAAAATGTCTACCTAAGATCATCTACCTCTATTTTCTGTATATAGCTAATCTGAACCCTTACCTTTGTGGTTCTTTGACTCTTTTCAGGCCAATTACCATTGCCTTCACTCCACTTCTTCAATTCACTTCCACCGTTCCCACTCCTTTGCTTTCGTTAAGTCATCCCTAGTCACATTAAGTCCTCATATTTTCCTAGCTACCACCTACCTTTCCGACCTTTCCAACCTTCCTTTCTTACTAACTCTATTCCAACTATGATCTTGATGACACCTTTGTGTTGTCCTATCTTTCTAATCCTCAACCATTATGTTGTCCCATTATACTGATAATTGCCAAAGAAAATCACATACCCAATTGGTGCCCCTGCAAATTCCCAATATCTAACTTTATCCAAAACCTTAAGACTGTCAACGTGCCCTTGTATCTTTGTACCTAAGTCAGCTCCCTCTCTAGCTTCCCATTCTTACAGCTCTAATGTAATGCTCTTTGAACTACTTACTCCACCCACCCATTCACAGTCAGCAGAGAGTGTTGCTTCCTACATTGTATGCAAAACACAGCCCCTCAGTCAGTCATGTAGTTTGTTCAACTTCCCATTGTTCTGCCTGCAACAGACTTGTATTTATGTTTACTCACAACACAAGTTGCCTTCCCACTTTCAATGTCAGCTGTAGTGTTGGTCCCATAACAACTTTGCCTTTGCTGGAGCTTGCATTAGTATCTCCTTTGCCTTGAAAATATTTTCTCTGTTACCATTCATTCCCCAGTTATTGTAGATTTCTCCTTTTTTAGGTATTTGTACAAATATGACCTACTCTGTAAGTCTTTCCATGACCACACTATCTAAAATTGTGACAGCACATTCCAGGATCTTGCATTCTTTCTTTATTCCCTGTTACTATTTAACATCTTCTAACTTATTTTTCCTTGCAAGTGTTTGCCTTCCCCAATAGAATAAAAATCAACAGCACAAGAATATGTGTATGAATCCTTATCAACTGAAACAGTGTTGGGAACATAATAGAAGAAAAAGAAGTATTTATTAAATGCAATAAATAAATCACCTATAATTTGATTTATACTTTTTATCACTGTATTATAATTGCAAAAATCATCATGGGCATAATGATTAAATTCAGTCTTCAGTGTAGTTCATATCCTACTTAGAGTAGAAGTTAGTGCTATTGTCAAATTGCTTCCTTTGGACAAACGATGTTTTCAAAGTTCTCTAATTTTTTTTGACTCGTTTACTGTTGCCCTTTTGCCTTGTTGCTAAAGAGATCGAAGTTCTCAAAAATATGTCCTTAGACCTTTTTCTTCTTTTATAGACTTATTCTGGAAAAAAAATGCTTCATCCATATCCTGCTTTTATTTATTTTTATTTTAAAGTGAAAAATAAAGATAACAAACAGAGTTTCAAAACAGGCTAATAGGAGAGTAATGATACTTAATACATTGTGTATTGTTATTTTGATAGTAGTTACTTAGAGTACAAGATCCAGCCATGAAATATTGTCCAAACTATATCCTGCATTTAAACATTTCCAGTGACTTACTAGTCCAGAGCTCCAGTCGCCACTTTCCTCCACAGCTATTCCTGACTTCTAGGTGGTACACATATTCTTTAAACCCAAAATAATCAACACCAATTCATTATCTTGCATTTTCTGGAATGTGTTTTTTTTTATAAATTCGTGGTTTCTACATGTATCCTGTCTTCCAAGGCATGCACGTTCTTAAAAATATTTATTATAGACTCCTTTTTCTCTCTTCCTTTCCCTTTTACTCCATGATCTAACAAATCTACTTCCTGATTCTATTTCTAATGTATCCTCTCTGCCTTGCATTTAGCCTTCGTAATTTTTCATATGATGTAACAATAGTGATCTAATTGCTTTTTCTGCATTCAGGCCTGTCCACATTAAATGAAGCTTTCAGACTGTCACTAGAAATACATTTGTCAATTCAAATTTTGATATGTTAGTCTTCTGTTGGAACTTTCATTGACTATCCAATGATAAGTTTTCATTGACAAGATAAGTTTTTAGACACCTCAAAGTCTAGCCTCAAACTAACTTTAAATTCTTAAATTCTACAGAAACATTCACTTTCTCCGTTTTCCTCAGAGAGTATCATTTAGTTTCTTAACTCTAGACATACAACTTCTTTCACCTAGAATGTCAATTTCTTTATCTTACATCTGGAAACCAAAACACTCTTCAATACCAATTCAGTAACACTTCATCTGTAGACTTCCCAAGACTCTTACAGTAGAATAAGTCACCTTGCTCTTTGATGTTAGAAAATTCTGCATCATATGTCTCTATTTGAAAAATATGCTTACCTTGTGGTGAAATTTGTTTAGATGTTTGTCTTTTCTTAATGGATTTTGAGCTCCTAGTTCTCAAATAAAATTTGCCTAGCTGAGGAGACACAAATCTTATTTAAAAGGCAAAATAGTATGGACTAAAGATAGGTATAGACTAAGGAAGCAATCAGAATTCTTCTTGAAATACATGGGCAAGAAAGACTTCACATAGGAAGCAGGTTTTAAAAGATGAATGGGTTGTGGATAAGTCAAGAGACAAGGACCTAGTATTTCTTTTGATGATTATACTCTGAGTCATATAAAAAGATAGAATATCCAGTGTGAAAAGATAAAACAAAACTAGAAAAGTAGTGTGATAGAGATGGAGACAGAGATTTGAATTTAATTATGGGTTGGCTGGATGTCTTGAATTTATTGTTGTGTGGTGTATATATGTGCACGTGCACATACATGCGCCTTGTATGGAAAATGTTTTTTGATCACTCACCATTCTCTAACTATCCTGATCCTAAAATGATTGTATATAAACTTAAAGTTTTCTGAAGTTCTTAGAGAATCTATCAATACATTTTGCAATATTATTTATTATTCAAAGGAGTCCTTCTAGAATCTAGTTAGTGAGATTTTTTGTTGTAGTAGTAGTAGTTGTTGTTGTTATTGTTAAGTCAGGCTCTGATCTCAGGGGCCAAATTAGACATTGTATTGATTCTGTTGGGGAAGCGGAAAAAATGGAATGCAAATTGGATCAAAGAAACCATTTTGTTGTAGAAAAAAAATTTAGCTTATATGGTGAAGACGCAATAAAAGCAGAGCATGTGGTTCTGCAGTTTGAGCAGCAAACTGTAGCTGTAGCATTGAAAGTCCTTCTTACTCTCTCGTCTCTGTACTTAGAAACTTGAGTTAATTCAACTTGGCTTTCCTAGTGTTGGAATGCCAATTCTAAGTGCCTGTGGTAAGAAAAATCACGATCTATAAAAATCAGTCAAAATGCACATTCTAGAAGAGTCAACATAGTTGATAGCAGTATTTCCTAATGTCCTTTTGTCCTAGCATTCTTACTTTTTCTGTTTTTTTTTTTCTAATTATTATCTGTTTAGATTAGTGGTTTGCCCTTTGCTTTCTGGCATTGCACATTGTACAAATGCTTTGTGGGACTTTAATTTGTTCATGATGACACAGTCTGTGTCTTTGCCCATGGGAAAATAAAATTGAGTCATTCTTCCTCTGGCCTTCTTCAACTACATATCCTGTCAGTATGATGTTTATCTCAACTCGCCTATTGATGATTACATTGATTGTGGTGTATTCTAGTATGCAGCTCTGTGCTTCTGGCTTTTTAGTTTTGTAGTTTACTTCCTTTGAATGAAAGCCTATGCAAACCTAAAAAGTCACTGATTTCCTGATATTAAAGAATAGAACTACCTCTGACATGGGTTAACTATTACTGAATTAGGGATTAACTCAAGAAGAAATTATGTGAATGGAAGAATATGTAACGCTGTGTGATAATGAGCCACATTTTAGCCAGTCCTTACTATAATAACTGAATTTTTATTTAAAATCACTTAAAATGAGTTCTGGAAGATGTAACATATTTGGCGGAAAAGAAGATTAGAATTACCATCTTTGGGTGGACGACCAGCCTGCCAACTTATTTTCATCATTGATTTTAACATCATATTTTGAAAGAAAAGTGAGATTTTAAAGTATAGTTTATTTGTTGGCTTTTCATTTTTTCATGTCCTGTAAAATACAGGCTTTGACTATCAATCCTGACTTAGCTACCTACCAGCCTTGTCACCTGGATCAAATTTTGTAACCTTTTAAAATCATAGCTTCTTCACATATGACACTTCACAGGAATATTGTGAGGATTGTGTAAGACAAATGATCGCTCACATGTATGCATTTAGTAGTAGGGTGCCTTGAGAGTGGGAAGACTAAATACTTGATTTGGAACTTTCTCTTGTCTTCCACCAGTTAGTATGACATCAGACAGATTGTTAGAACAAGATAATTATACTAGATTTTTATTTTTGTATAAAAATTGTCACAAACCTAAGGACTTAAATAAAAACAAACATTCATTATTTCCCAGATACTATTAGTCAAGAGTCTGAACACATTCAACTAGACTATCTACTAAGATTATAACCAGGCTAACCTCATGATGTCATTTGGGATTAAGGTCTCATCTAATGATTCTCTTTGTAGTGCATATAATTTTTGGCAGAAATCAATTCCTTTGATTGCAGGACTGAATCTCCCATTTTCCTGCCAGCTATCAGACAGCAGTCTCTCTCTCGGTTACAATAGGCAGCTCTCCAGTCCTTGTTACATGACCCCCTCCATAAGCCTACTCACTGCATGGCAGCGTAGAGACAGAGAAAGAGAAAAAAGAAAGAGAGAGTAAGGGAGGGAGAGTAAGAGAGAAAGCTTACTAAATGCTAGTAAAATAAGTCATCTGTGTAAATTATTGAAGTGATACACTATCACAGTTTCCATATGCTATTGACTAGCATTGTCACGGATAAGGGAGGTGATTGTACGATGGCACAAATTTGGAGACCATCCCAAGGACCTATGTGCTACAGTTCTCAAAGAAATAATAGATAATTCACTTGTCTAAGACCTAAAAGAAATATGGAGTAGTACTGCATAATAATAGTTTAAAATATATAGTGAACATTAAATAGCAATTAATTCACAATTCTTTTTTTTCCTGTGCTTATGATTTTCAAAACTAATGTTTTAGAGATTACTGCAAGAAAATTTTACTTTGAAAATATTAACAATGTAACACATGATTGCAAACTTATTGTAAAAAGGAAAAATTAAACCAACCAATATATAAAACTGTAAAACTTTTTATTCTTCACTCCTACCCTGTCCCAACACATTCCCCTGTCAACAGGTGATCAATGATAATACTTATCAGATTGATACTTATCTTCCTGTAACATTTTAAAAATAAAAATGGAATCGTGATATATATTTTGTTCTGTAACTTATTTTTTGAACAATGATTTTTCTGATATCTTTCTAATTCAGTGTATATAAGTCTGCCTCTATTTTTGATATTTCTCTTTATGAATGGACAATTAAGCAAGTTTCAATTTTTACTTCAATGAGCAATGCTACAATGAGTTCCATGTACATACATATTTATGTGCCTGTGAGAGTTATGTAAGACTAGATACTTTAAAAATGTAATTGATATGCCAAAGTGCATACATATTTTATAGAGAGATATATAGAAAATGTCTGATATTTAGATACTACTGAAAACCTTCCAGAAAGAATACATATTTACACTCATACCAGCAATATAATATGTGAGTGCTAGGGGTTTTTTCTATGTTGATGCTTTCCTCCCACAAATTTGTTGATGTTACAGTCTAATAGGGGTTGCAAAAAAAGATGGTGAACGTGAAAATAAGTAGGAGAGAGAACACTGTAAACTATAGGCAGAGGCAAGGCCCATTTGATTGGCCTCAGACAATTTAGGTCCATTAAGAGTTTTTGAAAATTACTTCCAAAGCTGTAGAAGAGATTCCATTTCTCATAGTATGTAAAATTAGAGTACTCATTCTAATCCAGTCTATATTATGTACGTATACTTACATGTAAGGAGAAGGAGGAAAAGGAAGTAGGTATGAGAATAGCTCATTTAGAGAATGAACATTTTGGAAGTATAAAAATATCATGGAATGTTGGTAATGCATGTTATTAACTCAAAAGCTCTAAGAGTCCTTCTTCAAAGCTATTTCCAAATCACCTATGATTATAAATGATTAGAGATCTCTTAAAACAAGTAAAATAGTTCTATAAACTAGGCTGTCTATCTGAGTACTAAAAGCCTGCTGAGAGTTATCATGTAAAAATGTCACACCCCAAAAAAAGAAATACATTTGCCTTGATAATATGTAATAGTGCCCAAGGATATTTTGAAGAATGGTAGTGCTGGAGCTGTATGGGGATTTTTCAATTTGCTGATTACAAAGCCTACTCAGACTCTCAAGGCTCATTTCTAACCATCATGATTTGTTGAGACCTGCATTTCTTGTTCAGCCTTGTGAAAGCAATTATGAATGCTGCAGAAATACTCAATTTTACCCAGTTTCTGACAGCTACATTCTAACTACTTCGATTTGGTTTTTCTTTTGAATTAGAATATACAGGAAGACGACAAGAAAATAAACCTCCTTACTCCATGCTTTCTGTTTTGCACATACACACTTTCAATTATATTTGCAATTTGTGGATCAGTCATGTAAAGTGGTAATCTTGGCTTAGTCCAATTGGTTTAAACACCCTGAATTACATGTTTAATATGCAAGTTACAGACACACTACACTGCCGGTGCTGAAAGTTGCTGATTACACAACCACATTGGCAAATGTCTTCTAAGTCTTGAAAATGTTTTGTACACAAACAATTTTTATTTTTGAGACAGGCTCTCATTTTGTAGTGCAGGCTGGTCTTGAACTCACTATATATAGCACAGGCTGGCCTCAAACTCATAGTGATTCTCCTCCCTCAGTCTCCTGTGTGCTGAGATTGCAGGTGTGTGCCACCGTGTCTAGCTTTTGTACAAGCAATTCTTAAAACAGTGATAAAACAATATTTATATTATTTCTGAATTTTAGAAACAAATTGTGGTTGCCTTACTTGTGGACTAGAAAAGAAAAGCAGTTCATGTGTTTGGAAACTAGTGTTAACCATTCTCATTCTTTGTGATTTACCATACATATCAACATACTAAAACCTCTGAGAAGTATTATAAAAAGGATTTATACAAATGTGCTTAACAAAAAGTTCTCCAAATTTATTTGTATTGAGAATTCTTTTCTCTTTAGGCACTAACATTCTCATATATTAGGAAATGTTAATTTAAGAGATTTCATTACTAGAATTAGCATTTTTTAGCTGTACATTTTTTATTTCAACACTTACCATGCTAATTTGACATCATTACTTTTAATCCATTTGATGAAATTTAAATTTCTTTTTAAAATACAAATGTTTCAAGAATGTTAAAATAATGTTCTTGAATGGCAAATTGATGGCAGATTTATTTATAAAACTCATAAAATGCTTATTAATTAAGACTGGAATTAACTATGCAGTAGAAAAAAGGATAATTCTGGATAACCACACCTCTCTCTTCAAAATATTTAATTAATGTTTAATAAAAATGCAGCCTTCAGAGATTGCATTTGATAAACCCTAATCTTTGAATTAATTTATTTATTTTTCCTGTCGTTACTGTTAACTTTGCTTGTGCAAGATAATGTAAGGGCATCTCAGGAATTAGATAAAGAAGAACTGCTGGGTCACCTTCATCCAGGTGATGAACTGATAACTGTGAATCAAAATTGTAGTCAATTTAAGACAAAAAAATAAAAATAAAAAAGGAAATTGCTGTCAAGTGAAAGTATAGTTTTAGAAGCTGAACCCTTATAAATTGTATTGACGGAACCTGCACCTGAGCCACAGTGAATCACTTCACTTGGATTATATTTAACGGCAATTGGAAGTTTCTTTGTTTCTTATGCTTTTATTGTGTGGTGTTTTTTGTGGTCTAACTCAGAAAGTCAAGTTTATTGGGAAATAAATTTTCAGTGTTTCGTATATTGTCTTTTAAAGAAACAGTGGTCACCACCTGCTGCTCGACACTATGTCTTTTTTCTTCATAATCAAAAAAAGCAGGTCAGCAATTTCTTAGTAAAGTACTAAAGGTTATCTTTTTCTCCCTGCATGGATCAAGGATGAGACCTACACCTGGCATGATGTGGAGCATATATCTTCCTAATCTCCTTCCAACTACATTCTCCTCAACAAGAAAAAAAGATGCATACAGTTGACGAAAAGCTTGAAATTTCTTTAAACATGTTTTCTGTGAAGGCTGCAGTTTGGCCAAGTTTATGTTTATGTGAAACTTTTTATCACTTCTAGCCCTTTGTATGATCTGTTTCCTATGCCTGGAACATTCTGCTCTCCTCTCTTCTCCCATCCAATAATCCATAACCCTCCTAGCCTCACAGACTCCATGTATCCATTAGACCTAAACATCGATGACACTTTCTCTGGAATGTCTACCTTACTCCTTTCCATGGGAGCCAAGTCATGCCCTGTAATTTCCCCACATACTCAAAAATATTTTAAGGCCCAGTATGTTTTCATTTCTGGAGTCTAAAATCCCACATCTGTCTTGTAATCTTTAATCACTCAGGGTATTTAAACCACAGTTAATCCCTCCAGGTAGTTTATGTCAGAGGAAGAGCAAACCAAGCTACTTATGAAATGCTCAGAATACAGGACATTAGAGCAGCAGGTGTATTTGTCCACACAAAATATTGCTATACATTACCTATTGAAGAACTCCTGCAAACTTAGACACCAAAAGCCCAAATGTCACCTTGGGTTCCATAGGATTTTTTTTACTTAAAGGGTTATCCACAAAGTAGCAGCATCTATGTCACCTGAGAGATTGCTAGAAATACAAGATTTAAGGCCCACCCAAGACTCTGAGTCAGAGTCTGAATTTAATAAGACTCCCAGTTGATTTGTGTGCATGTTTATGTTGGCAATATGCTAGCTGAGTGCCTTAGTTAAAAGTGTGAAAGACTGTAAAGGAATTACCTGTTGTTTGCCTGAGACAGAATTATCCTTTTAGAACCTCAGCTCAAAAAATAACCCAAGTACTGTTTTTGAAAATAAGAGAATACATAATTTTTAAATTTTAGAATAATACTTTTTATTTTTATTTTTTATCACATTCCTTCAAGAATACAGCAATTCTCCAATAGTAATGAACCTCCTATTCACCTTAGGTGCTCTTTATATACACAAATCCTGAATGTGACACCTCTTTGGCAGTTCCATGGATCTGCATTTATAACAAACTACATAGGTGAATCTGATGTAGACACTTCACAGACTTTATTTTGAGAAGCTAGGCGGTTCAGAGTGATAGGGAAAGAAAATAACATATAAAAAAAATAAATATCACTTGCATCACATCAATTGTCAATACTTCATTAAAAATGCAACACAAAATGATAGTCTATTTTTGGGGGACCAGATGAAGAACATATTTTATCCCCAGTGCAATGTGTATTCATGTTTGCCAAAGTTCTACAATCAGTGACATATTGTTTTCAATGTGAAATATTGCTTCTACAGAAGGACCTGTGGTTAGAAACCTTAGCTATCATTAGCAATCAAAGGATATATAGTCTTTTACTAGAAGCACTCAAAATATAGCACCAAAATGATTATCCTTCCTTCTCCACAGCTACCACTCTCACAAATCGCACAGCACATCAAGACCAAAGGGAATACTATGGAAGGAGAACTTTTCCTTAAATGACTTGGGTCCATTTTGTGTCTATTTATCTGGCAACCAATTCTGGAACTGAATAATTAAATACATTGGAAAGATAATCTGGAATGCATATTGAGAATTGTTCGTGTGCTATAAGTAGCAAAATATTTATTTTGATGCCCTTGAATCTTGTCTTTTACTTGAGTTAGAAGATCCATTGCCATAAACTCTAGAAACAGTGGGAGGGATGAGCTTTGCCTGTGTCTGAGTGAAGATTCCACAAAGCACTGAGTTGGAGCAGGGTGTCTCTTGGATAAATTGTGCATCTAGAGAGGGAAATGAGGAGAACCATTTCGCATAATGTAGATGCCCTTTTTACAGAACAAGGAAGCAGAGAAGTGGATGAAGCTCAATTTCACTCTGGCTACTAATGGTGAATCACTGAATGCATCCGTTTCTTGCATTTCTTCAGCATCCTCGGAGGAGAGTGGCATAACATTTAAGACCTCAAGAAAGTTAACACAAGATGAAGAAAACACTAAAGAAAGATATCTTTGTGAATAGAACTGTGTGCACCAAATAGTACTGCTTAGCAGGTAGCACAGGTCAGCTGAGAGCTAGCATATGCATTTATAGAAAAGAAACAGAATCATGTTTGGATACCTTTGAAAAAAATCAAGGACAATTTTTTGCTGAAAGGAAGTGTGAAAATATTTGAATTTCCTCCCAATGGGCTCTGCAGTTGTTTCATGAAATATGTGAGAAATAAATTCATTAGCCTCATGCATTGTTCAGCTGAAGAATCAATAAGGAGGATTTATGAGGTGGGGGATAGATCTCTGAAATTGAGGAGGTGGTGAAAGAGATAGTGAGAGCAGAGAGGCAACAGGAATTACATCTATCTAATATCCTTCTAAACTCTGAGTGTAGTGGCAAACCACATTCTTTAGAATCTCAAATAATGAAGCTATTGTTAGTGACTATTAGAACAAAGTGTTCTAGATGAACAGAATGCATGGCAATGCTGCCCAGGAAGGGAATAAAGTTGGTGTAGGTCTGGAAAAGTGAATGATAATACATCTGTGATAAAAGTGCAACCTCATTTTGAAAGAGAAACAATGCTTAAAGGGTATAAGCTTCATTTGTTTATTATATGTGGACTACTGATTATCTAGTTCAAATATGGCTGCTGGAGCAATAGGAATACCTAATACATGACTGCTTAGTTTCAAACTTTAACAAGCTAAAAATGATACCTGAAATGACACCATAACTGCAACTGAGGCTTTTATTACGATGGATATGTTCATCTTTGATGAAAGGACTTGAGATTTAAAAGAAGTCGCATCATTTAATCAAGAGAACCTGAATAGAATGACTGACAGTAATGGTGCCAAGAATTCTAGGCGGTTTGATGAACATAAACAAAAATAAAAACATTTGGTTTCTTTTTTCAGGAACTGACTTTTGGGCTAAAAATTCTTGGCAAGTAGCCTAAAAATGTAAACAGTATGCTGCTACTAAATTATTCCCCCAAATTCTCGTGTACTCAGAACTGGAGCTGTTGGAAGGGGATTCGATCATGGGCACATTAGTAGATTCATCCACCCATGATGAATTCATGGGTAAATGTGCTGTTAGGAGCTGGGGCCTCAAGAAGCTACAGATAGTAATAAATACATGAAAAAAATGCTCAACATCGCTGTCCATCAGAGAAACACAAATTAAAACAACAGTGAGACATAATTTTACTCCAGAAAGAATGGTTGTCATTAAGACAACAAATAATAACATATACTGGCAAGGATGTGGGGAAAATGAATTCTTCTATATTGTTGGTGGGAAGATAAACTAGTACACTCACTATGAAAATCAGTGTGCAAATTCCTCAAAAAAATACAAATTCCATTTGACTCAGTTATCCCTCTGCTAGGTATCTTCTCCAAAGAGTTAAAGTCATTGTATTACAGGGACATGTGCATAACTATATTCATAGCAGCACAATTTGTAATAGCTAAGTCGTGGAAACAGTCTATATGCACATCAACAGATGAAAGAATAAAGAAAATGTGGTATTTATACACAGGGCAGTACTACTCTCCCATTAAAGAAAGATAAACTTCATGTGTTCATAGGTAAACAAATGCAATTTGAGACCATAATACCAAGTGAAATAACCCAGACACACAAGCTTAAATATCATGCTTTCCCTTATGTGTGCAAATACGTATA